>NW_015149249.1:32378-42917 GCF_001465965.1 Polistes dominula | reverse complement strand
GTAGACTAAACATCCTCCTGGTGCTCGATTACGATGGAAGGGCAAGGGAAGGTGCTATCCATCGCTGCCTTCGCGTCAGCGACGATTATTCTCTGTCGGGCTTCTTAATTGTAAAGACGTAAATAAATCGGAAGTATTTTAATCAACGCTTTTAGTTCGATTATTTACTTGCCTATCCGAACCAAACAAATTCGTTATCGTTATTTTCTTGCGTATTCGTAATTCTCTATTTCGGACGCTTGTAACATAACTCGCGCGTCCGATTCTATAGATTTAAACTATAGATCGATACTCATTGCGAGCATCGATACTAGTGACTATCGAGACGTTCTCACAGTTACCCCCACATCTCGCATCCCAACTTCTCACATCTCTAGTGCGTACGCCCTGCTGGACCAGTACAAATGGGCATTCTTCCTATTTCTTCACCCGACGCCTACGACTACACATCTTGAGGGATTATAGAGGCTTTAAGAATTCACAAAGGACAACAAAGAGAATATCCTAATCTTCAAGACTCGTGAAAGTGAGCCTATTCAACATCACAATCCTTAAGGTTGTGATCGCTATACTTGAGGAGTGCAAGAGGTGAGAACTTTCCATTATATATATTTCACATCGACAATATTTCCCGCGTGGTAATACGACGTGGTACACTCTTATTGTATAATCAAATATCATCCAGGTTTTTTATGCCACAAGGCTTTTCCCTGACGAGCCAATAAAGCTTCGCATCTTTTATTGGCTCAATCACGTGTTTTATTTTACACCTTGACCTAACCCTTTATTCTCCACTTCATAGCATATACAAAATTGCCAGAGGACTCTTAGTTGAAGAATTTAGGCTATAACAATCATTATGTGAAATGTAACTCTAGTGACGGAAAATTAAAATTTAAAACTGCATCTCCCCGTGGACTTGGTTTTAAAATCGTTGTAGTGTATGATAAGTGTGAAAATCGTGTTAATGTTCAATAGAAAAATTCAAAGTTCGTTATAGAAACTATATAGGTGATGGTGATTCAAAAACATATTCTGGGATTCTGAAAGCTGCTCCTTACGGTGAAGTCAAAGTTGTCAAAAAAGAATATATCGTGCATGTTCAGAAGTGAATGGGTACACGACTCCGCGAGCAAGTAAAACAAAATACAGAAACAGTTAAAAAAGGTGGAAAAAAATTGCAAAAAAAGTACTTTTAGGGAAAGGTAAACAAAAAGTAAGCTTTTAAAACTAAAGGTAAGCACGTAGGTATGCGACAAAAGTATAAGGTCCAAACTAACCGACGGTCGAAATAAAGAAAGAAGGTGCGTGGACTGTTTTTACTTTACCAAACGTGTAATTTCTTTTATATTTAAAAATGTTTCTATTTTATTAAAAATTACTATGAAATTATTTATTTCGCACATATTGTAATTAACAATTACGAAATATATAGAATATAATAATATTATTGTCTGCAATATTTTACAAAAAAAAAAAAATTGATTATCAGATACATGAGAGAAAAAGAACTAGACAACATTGTAGAATATTTTTCTTATAAATATCCAAAGACATGTTTTTTAATTATAATGTTTGCGTATTTTGGAAATTTATACTAATTTTTCAATAAAATAGAAAAGTTTTTAAATAGAAGAAACTAGACACGTGACAAAAACAAATAAACCTTATTTACTTTATATTTCGAATAAACATACAATAATATAACTTATTTTACAAATATAGAAAAAAAAAATATAGAAAATAAATTAAAAAAAAAAAATTTTGCGATATAAAAAATGTCTAATATTATAAAATAAAACAACGGAAATGATAAATAGATATTAAAATCGTTGTTATTCAAAACCCGATGAAACGAAAAAAATACGACCAGAATTGTCCCCTTTTTTTACAGCATCTACAGGTATAAGTTGCAACACAAAAAGAAATACTTGTGTATGCTAACCCATGATAAAGATATTTCACATACACAGAAAGTGTGAAAAGTGTGTAAGAAAAAATTTATCTACCTTAGTTTCAAAAAAAAAAATTATATTTACTAAGGTTAAGACAGGGTATCTTTCCACCGACAAATATTCTACAATTTTGGGTTTGTATTTATGACTAGCGCATTCGATATTCTATCCTTATTATTATTATTATTATTATTATTATTAATTGGCGTTAGGAACTCGAAAGTCCATTGCCACAAATAACAAATCCCGCCATTGTTCTCATCCCTGAGCACGATCCTTTCATTCGCGGTCTTCGTATCTTATTTCTTTCAGATTCCTTTCTAATATTATCCTCGATGTTTTATCTTCATGGGTACAATTTTGAAATGTTAGTTTTTCTCAGCTACCTACTCCCAAGGTTGGATCGTTTCCATGAGAACAGAATTATAAAAAACAGAGAAAGTCCGTTGAAATTTGAACTATATTCATAATCATTATTATCGGCTCAATAATATTCATGCCTATAGTTTTGCAAAGAATATGAGCGTGTTGTCATCATTCCTACTAACATCTCAAATCCTTTTGTTAAAGATATCTTACTCTGTATATTAAAAAATTAGAAAATACATCAGAGAAAAAAATTAGACAACACTATAGAAAACATTTGAATCAGATGAAAAACTCCATTCAGAAGCAAGTAAATTACTGTTACATTTTTTTTTTCCTTCTTCATAGAATATATTCGATTCATTAGGATTTAAACAAGTCTATTAAATTTCATATTTATATGTTTTTATAAAAAATATACAAAGACTAGTTTTCTAATACGTTCATTTAATATAATTTTTAAACTTCTCAGTAAAGTCTAATTATAATACACTTACAATTTCGTTGAGTTTAAATTAAGCACAAAACAAGATCAATTTTGTAATTTTACATTTACATCATATCATATTTGAGTATAATTATTTAAAAAGTTGTTTTCATAAAAATATATGAATATATGACAATATGGTAATAGGAAAAAATGGAAAAAGCAACATTATGTCGTATGTAAATTTGAAAAAAACTTGTAATGAAAAATTAATTAAAATAATTGAATTAAAATGCATCACTAACTATTGAATACTTACAAAACCTAGATATCTTAATATCGATAAAAAAATAATAAATAATCGCGCTATAAACTATTCTAATAAAAAGTAAGTAACTTATTGTAAATGTGTGCGGATGTGATTTATGATTGAAAGAAGAATGGAGCGCTGTGAATAATGACGCCCTATACAAATAACAAAACACCAAACATTCATTTCTTTAATTCATTGTACTTAATAACATTAATTAATCTATTTTATATTTACATTTCATAATAATTTCATAATCACTAATCATAAAAACACAAAAAGAAACATTATCAATCTTTTAGTTCAATAGAGTGTACGATATTTTTGGTTAGTCCATCTTTAGCTAATACAAACAAACTGGATGGTTTACCTAAGCGAGAACATGCCACGTATAATTGTCCGTGTAAAAAACACGGTTTACTCAAATCTAAGCTACAAACAGACATTGTCTGACCTTGCGACTTATTGATTGTCATTGTGAATGCCAATTTAATTGGAAATTGAACGCGTTTGAATTCAATTGATACATCTGGACCATTAGTCCATCAATTTGACCCTCTGCGTTTAGCTGGCATTGTAAACTGAAAAAAATACACATAAATAGATTAAATTGAAGTACTTAATGATGAAAAACAGAATACTGATAATATATTTGTTCTTTTATTATTTTATCTGAGCAGATATATCAACTATAGAGACTTTTGGAGTTAGTGATAGGCTATGGTTTGATAAATATGCTAAAATTAATAAAGAAATTGAACATGTCATCAACAATACTGCTTTTATAATAAAACATTATTTATCTTTTAAATGAAAAGTTTGCCTAATAAAAAACTCTAGTTGATATATTAAAAAATATAATGTCTTTTAAGTAAAAATTAGAAAATCTTATTAACTTACCTTGCTTTGATATCGCTTGTATGCAAATGCAACGACAAAGTCTTGGTAACACTCAATTTTTAGTGTCAGAAATGTTAGAAGTCATAAATATTATCGCCTTGATCATAAAGATAATGAATATAGATAGATCTGAATAAACGCACATAATATTTGTCATCTTTTTCTCTTTTTTCTTAATATCGTAGCTGTTCACTAAATAGCGTCGTTATAAGATAAACGGCCCACGTGCGGTGCATAGCCGACTGCGCATGCGCGGGAACATGAGATCACCACGTGCTTTACATCGATTAATTTTACCTTCCAAAGAAAAAATAATTAAGCTGGATCACCCTTATCACTCAGGGGTATAAAAAATATAAGACCGATTAGTCTTATATACCTATCGAATGTACACAAAAAATTTCATAAAAATCGGTTTAGTAGTTTAAGAGTCCATTGCGGATACTTTCTGGACACGTAATTTATATGTATAAATATAATAAATCTAGATATCGTTATACATTATATTATCTTTCTTCCGCTGAGATATAATAAGGAGTCTGCTATAATTGCTGGTATAGAATGCAAAAAATGTGTCAAAAAAAAAAAAGTGGAAATAATAGTTCGAGTTAAACCATACGGAGGCGTACCAGAACACTTTTTTCGAAGGGATTTCAAGTCCAAAAGTTTTTACATAATTTTCCATAATACCCCAAGTAGCTGGTCTTTGAACGGAGGAAACAGCATTAAAAACTGGAATCTCATCGTTAACGGGTAAGTATTTGTTATCTCTGCTGAAAAGATTAACACCACGTGATATTGATCTACGATTAGAGCCCTTTCTTACTCACTGTAAATTTTATTTTAAAAGTTGAACAAAAATTTGATTTTAGTGGTAATTCAAAAAAGAAGAAACAAATAACCGTTTTTGTGCAACGTCCCATGCTGCAGCAATAATGTTGTTGACAACATAGTCGACAGAAATCAGGTTGCAAATTAAGTTTTCATTACAATACAGTGTTCGTAAAGCACCTCTAGAAGTACCAGCAGAAACACCTGTAAATCCATACAAATTGCTTATCCAACCAGCAATTGGTTCCTTTTTCGTGGAAACAACAATAGATTGTCGAACGATGCAAGTCGGAATTCCATTAGAATATTGCCGTACAGKATCTTCACAGATTGCCTTCGAAAATGCGTAAGTGTTGAGCCACTTACCCAGTAGCTTGTAAAATAAACGAATATGCTTATTGACTTATCACTAGAGGAATGCAATAGGTTTTATGTTTTATTATTTTGGGGTAATAAAATCTAATTGATGATCTTCAGTCAAAATCTCTGTCAATCTAATTATGTCTTCTGTCTTCAAGAGTAGCTTATAGAATTTTTTTTCGATTTTATTGTATACGCGGTGCGAATAAGCTGTTGAAAAAAAAACAAAGCCCTAAAGAACAAAATAATTATAAAATGAGAACATTTTATTTTTTAAATTAAACTAATGTATATATAAAAATAAATTGATCTAGTCGGGAATTGTGCTTAAACATACGCATTTGTATACGGATGATTTAACTAGAAAAAAAATACCTTTAAGCTTGTCATCTTTTGTGCAAGCAAGAGAAGATCCCTTGTTCCTCTAATATTTGTATTAATTATAAAACGAATGTTGTCCATAAAACGTGCGGATGCTGCACTGTGAAAAATTATATCGGTATCTTTAATGCGTTCGCGGTCTCTTTCTGACAATACTATATTCAATTGACTCGTGTCTCCTTCTATCAGAATAATCTTCTTTTCGACATCTATTTGCTCTCTCTTTAATCTATCGAAAATCTAAAGATTTGAATATTATAAACTGTAATATCGGGGATAACTTTTATTCGCATAATAATTAGTACAAAGCATGTAACTTTACTTACAATATCATTGAAATATTCTTTAAATCGAGTTTGCGGATCCTTCTGTTTCTTTACTCTTATCAGCAAATAAATCGTTTTTATTTCTGGACAACATCTGCAAAAGGCAGCAATGGCATTTATAGTAAAAGTTCTTAGCGGCAAATTAATTCTTATAAAATAAAACATTATTATATAAGTTTACATATAGAAGTAAAAAGAGAAATAGAAAAAGAAAGAAATAAAGAATAATTATGCTCATTTTTAAAACAGGTAGTATTATATAGAAAGTATTCGCTTAATTTAATAATTTAAAAGAAATTATATTTGGCAAAAAAAAAAAATTCATATTTTTGTATGACAAAAACTCTATGCTCTTTTTCCTATTTAATAAACTTACATTGGTGTGTTACGAAAGTTAGAATTAATTAATAGACTTCAAATTTGAAAAATATATTTTTTTATTTATTTCAAACAATATAAATCTATCTCTAGGAGAATAAAGCTACTAATAAAAAATTATCCGATTGTACAAACTATCCTAATTTATGTAAAATTTATAATTTAAAGCTTATAACGAATGTACAAATCTGATCAGAAAATAAAAACATATATGAAACAGATTTACCTCAAAAGATTTTCCATTATAAGCCTTCCTATAAATCCTAAGCCTCCTGTTATAAAAATTTTCTTTCCAGAATAAAATGTAGCAATGCCACCCCGTTGTTTATAATAATTCGACTCTTCTACCATCGAAAATAGTTCCTCTTGATACGTTTAGCTTCTTAATGATGCCATTTCTTGAATTCTTTTATAATAAAAAAAATATTACATACAAATAAAATAAGAAAAATTTCACTTTATAATAATTATTTATGATAGACAATTCTTGAAGATAAGTAAATATTTATTAGTGATTGAAATAGATGGTTTTGATACTAATTGCAGTTATAAGATATTTATTTTTGGATTACTGAAATATTCAATTCTAATTTATATAAAAATAATATGTTATTACTAAGAACATAATTGGAGTAACTATATTTACTTTTAAAAAGTATTTATTTCATGTACTATTATGTATTATTATACATGTATTATTATTATGTACATATTAAATGTTTTCAAAAATGACGCTTAATATAGCAAATAATATTTACAATAACTGAAGTCACTTTACCAATCATTGGCTCATATAATATCTCGATCAATTAAAACTCTTAATAACTTATCAGTAATCCATATTAATTTTATTCACAAAATAAATTAAACTTATGAATTTAATTGGACTGACACTTGATCTTAAATATGTAAGTACACTAATTAAACTCAATTATATAATTAGACAATTTGTGATCTTCACATTTAGAAAAGATTTAAAATGTTAAAAAATAAAGAAATTACCTATTTATAATCCAAAAAAGATTTCCACAAAGAATATAATAAAATGTTATTAGTTTTTCGATTTTACACATATAAAAAAAAACCTTTAATAACTTTTCATCTTACGAAGAACTAAGTATATTTGTGAGTTATTAAAAAAAATTATAACAAACTAAGTATTAAAAACATCCTCTCGATAATAATATCTGTTGAACTTTTTCTAAGTAACGTAATTCACAACTCCATTTATATATCGACTGTCGAATATCGGTAATCCGCTTCTGCATTTAGATATATGTAAAATCCCACTCGTGTACAATGTACACAATTCATATTATCAATTTGTATACGATACAGCAGGAAACAACATAGTCATCGTGAGAATGTTCGTTTTACAATAACATGCTAATTGAATTATTCTAAATTGTAGACGGTCTCATAGCATTTTCTTATCGTAAACTATTACCATTTTGACCACGGTACACTCTCGAAGAAAACTAGCAATTTAGACAGCGTACAGTAGTCCCTAATTAATAATATGTTGCCAAAAAATGGCAATATCGTTTAATATTTTGGAAAATAAGTATATGAATATTTTTAAAGTACTTGACTACAAATCTTATATTAATTTTTGAAAAAAAAGAATGGAAAACACGCAACTAAAGATAATAACTGTCAATTTAAATGAAAGTAATGTTATTTGTAGCGAGATCGTTATTTTAATCATGTTCTTTTTTTCGTAATTAATGTAAGGATTATTAGATCTGTGCTAGATAGATAAACATGAATTACTATTCACGAGATAATTTTTTTTATAGCAGCGACTATTATTTAGGTAATTTACAACAATATTACTTGCTTTCGTTCTTTTTCCGTTAGCAGTCTTTGAGGTTAGATTGTCACTTAAAGATGGTATTTATCTCTTATTTTAATTAAAGATTTTTATTCAAAAATTTATTCATGGAACCTAATATGCCACCCTTAGATCATAATAACCGGATGATTATTAAAGATGTCGTGAACTTATAGTAACAGTCAATGTATGCGATAAAGTGTACAACTTGCTTAAGAAACTATTTTGATGGCCCAACTCGATTGCACATTCGATCTACAAGAAACAAAGAAACATTCATAAGATCTTTCGCTGACCTAATACAAAGTTATAAAAGTATTTTATAAGTGTATCAAAACATTTTGCCCGTCACGTGTAAGTTTTTTCGTTTTTTCGTTGTCCAACGAAACTGATTTAGACGTGTGTGGATGATTTAAAAGACCTTAAGGGTTCATTCTGGTTTATACGCCGGAAAAAAGGCTATTTTCACGATTTTTTTTTAGGCTTTGTAGGATACATAAACATATGAAAGTTGTTGGSTATGATAAATACACTCTAGAAGTACAAGAAAAAAATTTTTTTTATTGTTTTTAACGTTTTCTGACATCCAAAATGATTGACAAACGTGAACCCGTCAAAAGTAGGTATGCTGTTGGCGGGCATCGAAATTTAAAAACGGTTGATCTAAAACAAAAAAATTAAACGGTTTTAAATTCAGTATGACAATGGCTATCGGGTATGCTAAAACTATCAATTTTTATGAAAACAGAACAAAATGACGGCCATTTTTCGAAAAAGAAAAAAATCGTTGATTTTTTTCGCAGTTATTTGTAAAAATAAAATAGTAAAAATTAATATTTTGACTTGGTTGTAGCATGCGAGATAGCCATTCATGTTTAGAGTATGTGGTTTAAATTTCAGAAGGATCGGTTGAGTAGTTTCGGAGATATCATGCCCGCCAACCGAAAAAACGTTGTTTCGAGAAAAACGCGTTTAAAGTTTATTTTAACAAATTTTTAAAAAGTCTGACTTTACCTTATTCTGCGATGCCTGCACCATACAGTATGCCTTCTGCTTCTTCAAAATASTCATTTTCTTCCACTCTAGCCTTTTTTTGTTGTGTCCTGGCCTCTATCAAAGCTTCTCCGCTTAAACAATTGGCTGAGCGCACGCGCGTATTGCCGCGGTTACTAGCGTAATTGACTGCGATAGGGCCAAGTTTTATCACCAAAACGTGCATTATTTTCAGTATTGGATCAAAACCTTCGTTGAATATACAAGCTGCCAATTTAAAAGCTATTTCAACAATTTTTTTACCATTAAATAGGTGTTTAGGCACCATAGCCCAAACGCATTTGTTGAAGCACTCATTATTATTTTAAATGTGAGGCCACCTAAACATTTTTCAAGTAATTCTGTTTTTGTCAGGTCAATATCAACCTTTTGTTTTTTGCTGCTATATTCATGCAGAGACATTTCCACTTACACCATCGCAGATGGTTTGTCTCCTCTATCTGTAATATCTCTATGTGTTTGGGTCGCAAAATAATATACTTAGACTGCTCTAATCGTTCTAAAATTTTCGTATGATAATTCTACATAAGTCTACTTTCGAAAAATGCAAAAAAAAAATTAATTTTTTCAAAATTATAAACCAGAATGAACCCTTAAAGTAGACAATTTATGCAAAAAAAGAAAAGAATCTGGCATTCAAGGGTTTTTTTTATTCTATATTTTGTTAAAAAAAAATTTACAAGAATAAATACAATACGAATATTTCACTGTTCTTGCGACTAAATACTCTACTATACACACATGCATCAATAATCGTTGTAAGCCATGTAATAATAGATTATTTCGTAAATGACAACGAAAGAATAAATATTTGATATTTTTATATATATATTACTAAAAAAATGAATTTTTTTGAAAAATAAATGTAAATGTAAAATCTTTGGCTGTAGATCAGGAATTACAGCTACCTTCTCTCGGTGAGACTTGTTTCGGTATTGATCGAGGTATACTACATCGCTTATCTCGAACATTAAACGACCATCGACTTTTTATCGTCCATCGATGTAAGAATCTGAAATAAACAAATCATTGAAATATTAATTACTGCCGGAATCTCGATTTGTAAATAACTACCAACTTTAATAAACGTACTTTTGTATTAGTTGATCATCCACCGGGACGCACAACATAACACACTCTTGCGATATAACTTAATTTAATTGTAAATTTGGTTGTACGATCCGAAAGGATCGTACGGTGATTAGCGGTATTCGAAACTCGCGCGCATCCGCTTCCATCGATTAGGATTCTAGATCGATATTTATTGTGAGCATCAATCAACCACCAGTAACTATCGAAGCGCTTCTCTAGCTACCCCCGCCACTCGCATCCCCACTTCTCATAGTCCTAGTACGTACGTCCTGCTGGGACAGTACAAAGGGGCATTCTTTCTATTCTTCACCGGACGCCTACGACTA
>NW_015149248.1:4718-29587 GCF_001465965.1 Polistes dominula | reverse complement strand
ATCATCTCATTTTATATTATGCTTGATTTGTTAATTTATTTTGTGACTATTCTGTGATCTTTATGTATCATGTATCATGATTCAAAGATATTTGCAACCATTTGAAAGATTCATTTCTATTTCGATTTTATCTCGAACGAGATAGAATCGAATAAAATTCGCAAATTCTTTGATGCATTTGATACTTAGTTTTAAGTATTTCAGGATTAGCACTACGCACTATCGCTATTTCGTCTTACAGCTGGAAATATTTGATATTACTAAACATAAAGAATTAATGAAATGAAGGTATTGCAAGAAAATGCATTACATTTACTGCACTACTTATTTCAATTCGATTTTATTACTCAATGTTAAAAGTGCGAAGTGTTATTAGGTCATCGAGGGAAATTATTATCTGCTTGGACATTCAATTAAATATTCTCGTGTATGGTCAATGAACTGTAAATTCATTGATGGTCCACGAGCTAAAAAAGTGTTTGCGAAATGTAAATTAATTTTGTTAATAATTGAGAATTAGAATCATAACAAATACGAGTTTATTTGCAAAATTAGTATGAGAGATCTTATCTTGCTCACGCGTAGAAAATGTCCAAATGCAGTTTTCATGGAATGAAGAAAGAAGAGGCTTAATGCCGAAGAGGCCCCCACTTAATTGTGGCTCAAGAGGGCAACTACTRRGGCTATTGAGTTATTTTCAAAGGTTCAACAGCAAGTTCGAACCTTTAGAGAATACCTCTCTAGTCATATTTTATATTTTATTGTTTTACCTTTTTGCTCGTCATTAATTTTTAGTTGTAAGTGGAGATGATGGATCATTCCATCTCCTTTGGACACCAAGTTCGTGTCTAATCGTCAAAAAGATGCATATGTGTTWAGATAGTTCGAGTCAAAATATTTAAATTCCCTTATTATATTACATTTTGAAGCCTGATTATCGTTTCTTGAATATTAAAGTAATCTCTCTTTTTTCTTTTCTACATAATGCAGTTTTAAAGTATTAGTCTTAATAATTAATGAATATTATTTTCTCTAGTAACTTAATATTTGTACTTTTACTTTTTTATTTTTATTATTTTTTCTAAATGTAAAATCACGCGTTTAAATTTAATTTCATTGCAACGGTAAATAGATATTTGATAAAAATAAATAGAGAATTCAATTGAAAAGTGCATCCGTAAATTGSACGATTTATATGTTAGGCTATTGTATCACTTGATTCTATGATTAATATAGTTTTCTTTTTGTTACAGGTGATCTTCGTTGGATTTAACAACAAACCTTTTTGATTCTCCTCCATTTGATATATGTATAAATGCATTTCTGAAGGCACACTTATAAGTCCATAATAAATATAACATTGAATATTTGCACAGGTTTACAAAAGATTTAATATATGTTTTTAATAAAATGTTTAATTTATTAATATATCTGTTTCAGGTTTATCACTCTATTTGATCTACTTGTTTTTTTTTTTTTTTAAATACTTATTACAGACTTCTCAAGAGGTTGTGATTTTTGTTTTTGAAGTGAAAACTTCTTTAGAAAAGGAGTCATCTGAAAAGTAAATAAACGCGGTAAAATTCGCAAATATTTTAACTACCAACTATAAAATATATAGAATATAATATATAGATTATAAAGTCTGCAGAATTTCAAATTTTTTGAACAATTACTTTTTAGGTTGAATAAATAATTGATTATTCAATACCAACAACTACGTCTCATTTAGTAGGGAAACTTGCATCGTAGTGCAGTATATTTTTTTATTATTTTATTATTTTTTTTTTTACTGTTAGGTGCCTCAGGGATCATAAAAATTCATAAATACCTAATATATGAAATGATTCTAATATGAACGTTAATTATCTATAAGGCATTCCACATCACGCCAATAATTGGCACTATCTACTGGTTGTAATTATTTAAATAAATTATTTTACACCTTTATTTTTTTTCTATCTTTTTACTACGTCATTATATTATTATTATTATTATTATTATTACTATTGCTATTATTACTACTATTGCTATTATTACTACACTAATTTAAAAAGAATTAAATAAGGTCTTTAAAATAGGTTAATAATTTATAATCCTTTTTCCAGTAAATTGCCCACTTGTATCGTGATTACCATGTACGTCGTTATTACTCCGATACACTGAAAAATACAACAACAAAAATAATTATAATTTTTAATTAGTTTCGTTTTTTTTTTTTTTTTTAATTTAATTTAAAAATGTAAAAATAGTTTTATACTAACSGAACAAATATATTTGCAGTTAAGATTATATAAACCAAATGTTGAATAGGTGGTACGGCATTGCATCATTTGTATAGAAAATATTTCTACCTGTAATTGAAATAATATTAATTTACGTAAATATATCGTAGAAAAATATTAATTAATTAACCTCTTTTCTTATTTCGATGTCCGTATTTTGTCCGAAAAATGTTTGAAGAATCTCTTTGACTCGTTCGGCCTAAAAAAAGAAATTATTATTATYGTGAAATAAAATAAAATAATAATGATTTTAACGAATATATATATACCTCTTTTGTAGTTTTGTCGCTGATGTAATTAATGAAAAATATCTTTAACGCGTATTGTAAAATAAATGTACCTGTAGTAGCAAATGGAATAATTAATTCGTTAACGTTGTCATTCTTTTCCGCATATTTTGCAAATAAACTATAAAGCATATATATTTGAAGGAAAATACATAATGCTATTTCTAGGGATATCTGTATACCGTACGTATTGCTTAAATGATTTGATACTTTGTATAATTGCAAATGAACCTGTCTGCAAAGAAAAAAGTTTAATTCATTCATTCTAAATAATAATAATTATTATAATAATATAGTTTTTTTTTATAGAATTACCTTATTGTTCTTAACAAGTTTCTGTTATTTTTTATTCGGTTATTCGTTACTTGTAATCTTGATTGTTTGTTACGTAACGACGGTATAGGTGTAAATAATTTTTCTGAATCAACTGGTAGATATTGTTCGATAGATAAAGAATCAACTGTTTCTTTATATTCAATGTATTCCAAAGCAATAGATGAAATCGATAGAACGTTGACATTGCTAAGAAGTTCGTTTACTCTTTTAAATAGAAATTTTATGCACCTGCGTGTTTGAATAATTTTAATTATTATTTATATATATATTGAATAAAATAATTATTAATAAATTCAATATAATATTTATACATACCTTAAAATCGTTAAAAATTCCATCATTAAAGTAAATTTTATTGTTAAACTGTATATAGTGTATAGAAACATAGGAGTATTTTGCATGAATGATTGAAAAAACGGTKCATCTTTCAAAATCCATTGTAAGATATTTAGCATAAAAAAAAATAACAAATAAAGGATAACAAATATTAGGTCCCTCATTGTTATTTTGTAAATACAGTTGAAAGACGATAACGAGCCTAAAGCTTGAAGTGTTTCATCAATCTCGTGTAWTTTTTTTTCATATATTTTCAATACCTGTTTATTGTTCGTTACAAACATTTATCATTAATTTTGAAGAACAAAAAATTAATAATTTATATACGTCAAATACATTATTTTCTAAATTCTTAGTCTTACCTTACTGTTATAGAATCCCATGGAAATTATAATAAATATATATATATGATTGAAAATATATGTAATATTAGATAATGTTCCGTCTAAAGTAATCATCTTAGTTTTATAATATTTTCCATTGTAGTAAACCCATTCGATATTATACAAAATATAAAGTAACATCGTGTAAATTAGACATGGTATTGTCCTTGGATGACCTCGAGGATACTCAAAAACACGTAATCCAAAAATAACACTTAAAATATATATCGGTCGTAACACATCCCTCACACTTTTTAATTGTCCATATTTTTCTTGATTAATTTTRCATATATTTCGAAATTTGTTTTTTATTTTCAATTTGTCTAACAATTTTCTCATTTTTACTTTTTCGTATTTTTTATAAATCAATCAATTTCGATAGATCGAAGTATTTAAATAATACTTGTGTCTGTTTGATTGGATTTTTTTTTTTTATTATTATTTTGTAAAAGGAAACCGAAAAGAGTCCGATGAGAAACGTTCGAAGGATGTTATGTTAATGAAGTTAATATTTTTATGCGAGTTATTTTAGTTCTTTTCAACGTGGCGCTGTAAAATTCATCGATTTTATAATCCTTTTAATTAAATTTTTTCTATTTTATTTGTTTTACCGCAAAAACCCTTCCAATTAAAATATATTTCTTTTTTTATCGTGCTGTATTTATTTAATAATTATTCATTACATTGAAAAAAAGAAACAACATAAGATACGTACATCAATTTTAATTTGTGCACATGCATGAATTGTTTATTTGAAAAAAGATTATTTAACCATTTCATAGAGAGAAAAAAAGAGTATAATATTATATAATAAACAGGGATTTATGTTTTTATACAATTATTGAATAGATTAACATTATAATTATTTTTTATATCTCTAATGTTGAATTACTGTTCATATTGTTATACAATAGTTTAGGTTTATCTACAAGTTGGATAATAATAATTACATATGTTGTAATTGAACCGATAACCTATAAAAAATGTATAGGTAGATTTTAATTTGTATATAATATATCACAAAATTAACAAATTAATAATAATAATGATTATTTTACTTACATTGTATATATACATATGATCTAAATCAAAAAGTCCGCAGATGGTAAAAGTTAAACGATTGTGAATTAGTTGAAAAGCAAAATGACAAATCTAAAATAATAAATGTGTTAGGTTTAATATTTATTTTAATATTAATAATTGACATTTAGTTAATAGTATCTTACTTCGTCGCGAAATGTTTTGCTTGTCGAAGGTTCGTATAATTCGAAAATAATTTCTTTAGCATTGGCGGCATATAGTGGGGAAGAATAAAAAATAATTTAAAACAATTAAAACATATGAAAAAAATAAAATATAATTATTACAAAACACATACTTCTTTCTTCGTTAATTCGCATACGATATTTATCGGTAGGATCGTCAAGAAATGATGAGAAATCCAAAATAATAGTATATAATTTTCATCAATCCAATTGTCAGGTTTCTTTTTAAATGAACCAATGTATAGTTTGCACACCAACATAATTATCATGATCATGGATGTTAACAGAGATAACAAAATTTGTAACGAATAAATATCATTTATAATCTCGGTACATTTGATTAATTCCAAATGGATTTGTCTTTAATGAAAATAATTAACAATAAAAATGAATTATCAAAAATTCGATTAAATATAAATATATTTAAAGTACAAATTGAACTAACCTTATTTTCTTCAATTTAATCAAATTCTCATTAGTTTTGTATGTTCGATAAATAATAGATAACGAAGAATCATCTTCCCAATTATCTTTCATTCTAAGAACTCTTTTATGTTGTGGCGAATCGATGGTTGTTGTTAGCATACTTTTCAATGCAACATTTAATTGACCAAATTTGATCTTTATATATCTATTTAAGATTACTCATTATTATTATTATTATTATTATTATTATTATTATTATTATTATTATTATTATTATTATTATTATTATTATTATTATTATTATTATTGTTATTATTATTATTAAATATTAATTTGTTTAGAAATAAATCGATTTACTTACAATATCCAGAAAATAAAAGTGAATTCGATAACTGTCATTACAATATAAGGATAATTATCAAAGTAGATGAACTGTAATACTTTATATTTGGAATCTAAGAATGCTTTAATATATGGATACCAAACAATATCGGTTATAATTACGCCTAATAAAAAAAAAATTAAAATCATGCTTGCAAAATAACGAAATTTAATGATAGATGAATCATTATTTGTTACGTTGGTTATTTCATCGATTTTTCTTGTACAAGTTTCCAATTGTTTTACGAATAATTTAAATCGCTGTAAAAAAAAAATATATATAACAAAATGATTAGTTGTTACACCCTATATATTAATTAATCACTTTTAATATTAATTATATTACCTTACTTTTCATAATACCAACAAATATTGCAGTGGCATAAATAATGGTATTACCGACAAGTTCCAATTCAGATATTAATTCTGTCACTTTTGATTTATAATCTTGAGCAAAAATAAATAAATAATCTTTAAAAGTAAAAAATAAAAAAGTGTAATATATTGAATAACAAATGATATAAATTATTCCAACTGTTCGAAATTTTTTATCAACGAAGTATTCTAACAAGCCTGTGCCTACGATCGAATTCACTATGATAAATGGCATAACTGAACGATGAAGTTCTTTCGAACGAAACATTGCTTTTTTTATTTTTTTTTTGTTATTTTGTAATTGTTTCAAACAAACACAAATTTAACGTGGATCTTAAATAAATGATTTACTAGCTTGGAGTTTACGAACAATACTAATTCTTACTAGGAATATTTAGTTATCGTTATACTTCGAGTTTTCTCGTTTATGAATATTAAATAATATGATTGATATTTTTTCATTAACTTAAAGTAGAAAATTATTATTTTTCTTTATTTATCTTACGTCTTTTAATCAATTTTCATTTTCTTACCATACTTTCTTATTTAGTCTTATCGATAAAATACGTCAAACGATGCACATTCTAACTTGTTATCTTATTATTAAACGAAGATCAATAAAAAAAAAAAAAACTAGTTATTAAAAACAGATCGTTAAATTGACGGGTTAAATTTTTATCATAATAAAAAGTAGACTAAAAATAGAAACTTCTTTTTTTTTTTTTTGTTTTTTTAAGAATTCGCTAATCTTTTTCTATACAATGAAATTTTTTATTATGTGCATTAATTATTAGATTTATTTTTTATTTTTTTGGACACAGAAAAAATGACAAAAGCATAAAACGTAGCAAATTACAATAATCGTGAATAGCATTATACAATAATTGTGATATATTTATTAAATAAAAAAAAAGTAATTTTCATATTCGTTATTTGCTCCAGGATGAATTCAAATTCGCAAAGTTAATAAATGGTTTAGGTTGATCTCCAATTTGAATTAGTATGACGAGATACGTGGTAATCAAACCGAATACCTTAAACGATTATAAGGAATATTATATTGTTATTAAAAGAAAAAATATAATAACAATCAAGAATTATATTTTTACTTACATTATGAATATATGCATGATCTAAATCGAAAAATCCGGAAGCGGTAAACGTCAAAGGATTTTGGACTAGTTGAAAAGTAAAATCACGAATCTGAGAAAAATAATAATTATAAATTTAATATACAGGGTGTTTTGTAATACATTGTACTCCACTTCAAAGGAAGTTATTATTTTGTACATATTAAACTTGATATTAATATAAGAACACATAGATGAACTTTTTCATTATTGAAGTAGGTCCAATATATTACGAGACACACGGTATATATTTTTATATTAAACAATTGAACAAAATTATTACTTACTTCGTCACGAAATTTTTGACTTGTTGATGGTTCGTATAATTCGAAAAGAATTTCACCTGTCTTTATGGCCTTTTGGAAAGTAAAAAAACAAATTATTAATAAATTAATTAATAATTAAGAAAAGTAAAATACCTCTTTCTTCGTTTTCTCGCATATTGTATTTATTGCAATAATTTTAGCGATATGATACAATTCCCAATAAAACACCGTTGCAGTTCCTGTCTGTAAATATTTATATCCATTTACAAATACTAGGAAATATATATTATACGTCAGTGTAATAAGAATTACTATGGATGTTAATATGGAAAACAAAATTTGAAATCCGTATATGTTGTTTATAATTTTAACACATTTAATTAATTCCAAATGTATTTGTCTGTAACGAAAAAATATGAATAAATGAAAATTAATATAAAATTTAATTATAAATATTTTGAGAAGAATTTTATTTTTTTTTTTTTTTTATTCAATATTTGTAATGTGTGTGACTTACTTAATTTTTTTTAATTTTATATAATTTTCATTAGTTTTGTAGGTATAATAAATAGTAGATAACAATGAATCATCTTCCCAATTATCTTTCATTCGAAGTACTCTTTTATGTTGAGGAATATCATTGGTTGATGTCAACATATTTTTCAATACATTGTTCAATTGACCAAATTTCATTTTTGTGAACCTAATTAAAGTATAATTCGTTTATGATTTTTAAAAAAATATATAAATGTAAAACAATCGACTTACCTAATCCAAAATATAAAAGAGAAATCAATAATCATAATTACTATAGAAGGATAATTGTCTAAGAAAAAGTACAGAAATATCAAAGTGGAATTCACTAATTTTCTTATATAAGTAAACCATAAAAAATCGGTAATTATTATTCCCAATAATACTACAATTAGTATTACGATTGATATATATTGGTATCGTAAAATGGCAGAATAATTTCTCGATACTTTCAATTCGTCTATTCTTTTTGTACACATTTCCAATTGTTTTATAAATAATCTAATTTGCTGTAAAAATGTAAATTATTTATTGATTAGATTACATCACAACTTTAATATAATATTTGCTCATAATTATGAAAGTGATTTAAATCATAAATATATATGATGTGTATAAATAATACAATCATTAAATCGGAAATGAAATAACTTCTTTTTTATTTTGATTTAAATTATTATCACAATTATGAGCACATGTATCATACATAATGATATAAAAATAATTGGAAAATGTTTACCTTTCTTCTTAAAACACCAGCGAACAGTGCAATACCATACAATAATGTATTACCATAAAATTCATATATGGCAATAAATTGTAACGTTTTTGTCTGTGTAAGTGCCGATATTTCAAATATCACATCGTTAAGATTAAAAAATAAAACACTATAAAAAATTGAACAACAAATGACATAAATAAAACCAATAACGTGAAGCTTTCGATCGATAAAATATTCCAATAAACCGGTACAAACTATGGAATTTGCAATAATCAATGGCATGATAGAACGTTGAAATTTTTTCGATGGAAACATTTGGAAAATTTGTTGCAATAGATTTCTTAAATAATAAAATATTTCTCACTTTTTTTAAAATACAAATATTAAAGGTTTTTTTATTTATTTATTTGCAAACTTCTTGCTGAAGATTTCGAACGATACTAAAGTTCTACTATTAGACTTTCTCAATTCTTATTATACTAATATGACATCGTAATAGATATTAATGACTATAAGTTTCATAAACTTACGTTACAATTCACTATTATTATTATTTTTCTTTTATTTTTCTTTCTTCTTATTATCATTTACAATTCTTTTTCTTTTTTTTTTTTCTTTTTTCTTTGTCTATTCGATTAAACAAATTTTCTAACTCATTATCAAATGTAAATCAATAAGTAATTATTTATTAAATGGATCGTTCTATTAAAGGATTAAGTTTTATCATTATTAAAGTAAAAAAAGATAATATTTATCTTGTAATATAAATTTATAATAATAATATATAATTAAAGTTAAATATACAAAAAATATAATAAATGTTATAATGTTATGTGCTATAAATAAAACCGGATTGAAAAAGTCATTTTTATTTTATCGTTCTATGTCCAATGTTGAATTATTGTTTACATTAGAATTAAACAATACTTTAGGATGATCTCCAACCTGTATAAGAATTATAAGATAGGTCGTAATCGAACCGAACGCCTAAAACAGGTTTTACAAATATTACATTTTTATAAAACAAATAATTAAACAAATAGATGATTTAATTTGTTCTTACATTGTATAAATATGTATGATTTAAATCAAAAAATCTGCATGCGGTAAACGTCAAACTATTTTTCACTAATTGATATATAAAATTTCGAATCTAAAAAAGAAATATTACAAATTTAAAATGTACATTTTTTTAATTAATTTAATTTTAAATAAATAAATTAACTTATTTCTTACTTCATCGCGAAATTTCTTGCTGGTTAAGGGCTCATACAATTCGAAAAGTATGTCACCGGTGTTTAAAACATATAAAAGAACAAAATACAAATCAGTATGCGTTATTAATATTTTTTTTTTTTTTATAGAAAAATTTTCTTAAAGTCTTAGAAAAGAAACATATGAACATACTTCTGTCACAGTTGCTTGACACATGTAATTTATTGCCAATATTTTAATGATAAAAAAAACGACCCAATAAATCAGGGCATAACATTGCATTATCCATTTATCAATTTTATTTATAAATATTATAGTATATGTGGTGTACAATAATTCAGTGATAAAGAAAATGTTTAAGATCAACGTTAAAAAAATATTTAATCCATATGCTTCGTTTAAAATTCTTGCACATTTGATTAATTCCAAATGGATTTTTCTTTAATTCAAATAAAACAAAAAATTATTAAAAAAATTTGATGAATAAGAATAAATTTGATCAAATCCAATGACTTACTTGATTGTTTTTAATTTTATAAGATTCTCATTAGCTTTGTACGTTCCATAAATATTAGATAACAAACAATCATCTTCCCAATTATCTTTTATTCGAATTATTCGTTTATGTTGTGGTGAATCAATAGTTGTAGTTAACATACTTTTAAGTGAGTCATTTAATTGTTTTAATTTATTCTTTATATACCTGTTAACAACAACAAAAACATCATACTTTTATTTTAATAGATAAAACGAAAAAAAAAGAACAAACTTACCAGATCCAAAATACAAAAGTATAATCAGTGATCATATACATGATGGTAGAATAATTGTCGAAAAAATAAAGTTGAATCACGTCACTATAATCTAACCTTAAATCAACTTGGACAAACCAATAAGCATCGACTATAATTAAACTTGACATTAAAAAACTTATTATTAAACTACCAATACATTGAATTCGAAAAAGTGAAGAATAATTTCGAGAGATATTCAACTTGTCCATTTGTTGTTTACAATTTTCCAATTGTTTCAAGAATAATGCTATTCCCTGTAAATACAAAAAAAAAAAAAATAACGAATAAAATGATCAATCAACTTATGTATAACTCGTATGAAAATATTTACCAGTATAATATATATATAATTATTGTTTACCTTTTTTCTCGTCAGACCACCGAAAATTGCAGTGACGTATAATGTGATGTTATTAGCGTATTGAAGTTTAGAAATAATTGTAATAATATCCGTTTCTTGTTGACCCTTAACTAGACCAAGTAAATCTTTAAACTTCCAAACTAACGAAAAGAAATAAATTAGACAACAAATTAAATAAACAAAACCGATTGTACGAATTTTTTTATCAACGAAATATTCCAATAGGCCGGTACAAACAATACTATTCGTAATAATTAATGGCATAACCGAACGTTGAAATTCTTTTGATTGAAACATTTGAAAAGGTTTCTTTTGTCTTTTTTCTTTTTAATTAAAAAGATAGTTTTTTTTTATTTTCTTAACTTCGAGTTAACCCCCGTTGGTGTGAAGTCTTCGAACAATACTAATACTTTCTATCGGTCTTTCCATTTTATTATACTTGACTGTTTTTCTAATAAGTATTATTATTAAGGTAAAATAGGTATAGGTAGTGCTCAGGTATTATTCAAATAAAAAACCTTTCATTAATATTTAATATTGTATCTTTTTTGTTATTCCGTGAAATGCATTTTCTTTATTTTCCATTTGTATTCTCTCGTTATTAAATAAAAATCAATAATAAACTCATTATTAAAAAAGAACTTTATATCGACGATTCGTTTCACTATCTAATAAGAATTTTTTATTTTTTAAATGTTGCATATATATATTACAGAAATATTATTATAAATTCTTATATACGTGTCAATGAATTATTTAGCAGAGTAATTTATGTTTAAGAAATCAAATCGTCATTAAAAACTTGTGGTGGTAGGTTGCCAACTTGTATTAAAATAACGAGATATGTTGTTACTGAAACGATTACCTAAAAAAAAAAAAAGTAATTTTTTATACATATTAGTTATTTATTATCAATTAATTTTAAATGTTGCGTTTACTTTGCTTATCAATGTATGATTGAGTTGAAAAAATCCACAGCATGTAAATGACAATGGGTTTTGTATAAGTTGTAAAGTAAAATCACTGATCTAAAAATATTAACACAAATATATTTATATTAATTAAAATACAAATTAAATTAAAATATAATTTATTAATTATTACCTCAGTACGAAATTCCTTGCTAGTTGTTGGTATATATAATTCACAAATGATATCTCCGATATTTGACGCATGTAAAATATATACATATAAATTATTTACAATTTTTAAACAATTCGTTTTATAATGAAAAAGAAAATAATGAATAATTAATAAACATACTTCAGCACTAGTTGTTGCACATAGATGACTAATCATAATGATCTTAAACATATATATAAAAATCCAATAAGATAAACTAATTATTGCATTTATATTTCTTCGGCCTATTCCAATAATTATGTTATTATACAAATTGTAAGACATAATTGTTATTAAAATAGTAGACATTGATATGGATAATAAAATATTTATGCTGTAAGCATTGTTAATATTTTTAGCACATTTCATTAATTCCAAATGTAACTTTCTATGATAAAAAATGAAAAGTATGATAAATTAATATAATTTTTTAGATATCAAGAGTTCATTCAACAATAATTGCACTATAATTACTGGGCTATTTTAATCTTGACAACATTCTCGTTTGATTCATATATTCGATGAATATCAGCTGATGCAGAATCATTTTTCCAATTATTTCTCATTTTAATCATTCTTTTATGTTGCGGTGAATTGTTAGTTGTAGTTAGCATACTTTTTAATAATTCATTCAATTGACCAAATTTCATTTTTATAAATCTATATATAAATTCGTTAAAATATAATTAAATGTTTAATATTATTTTTCATATAAATAAATTGTGGAAAAACTTACCTCATCCAAAACATAAATGTAATTTCGGTCACTGATAATAAAAATAAAGGATAACGTTCTATATAATATATTCTTAAATACGACATAAAATTATGTCCAAATATTATTAACCAATTAATATCGGTCATTAATAAAACTATGAAAAGTAAAATCATTATTAATATATGATAATACTGTAACCAATAACATTTCGATAAATTTAATGGTATTTTTAATTGATTCATTGTACGAATACAAGTTTCCATTTGCAACAAAAAACTTTTCACTTTCTGTAAGAAAAATAAAAGAATTAATGAAATGAAAATCTTAGCGAATGAAATGTAATTTTAATTAATTAATGTAACGAAATATATTTGATTTACCTTTCTTCGAAGTAGTCCAGTAATTATGGTAATAAAATGATATAAATAATGACTATAAATGGATAATTCAAATGTAAATTTTATAAGGTATGGTTGATTTGGTTCAAAAGATTTTTCAAGAAATTTAAATTGATGTATCATGTAAATATAAACAAGTATCGTTGAACAAGCATAAATCAAACCAATCGCGTTTATCTTACTATCGTTAAAATATTCCACCAATCCGGTGGTAAACATTGAATTAATTATTATCAATGGTTTGATACCTCGACGAAATTCGTCAGATTGAAACATTTTCTTTTTTTCGAGATAATAATTTATAATACAATGATTGAAAATTTTGGATTATTTAAATATTTTGTTTAATAGAACATTCTCTGTTGAATTTTGAAAGCACACTAAGGACACACTCATAACTCGGTTACCTGTTTTGCACCTTATTACATTTATATCGAATATTATTATGACCTTAATTCATGTTTTTTTTTCGATTATTCGATGAATTCAACTAAAAGGTTATTTTATCTTATTACATTTTTCAAATTAGAAGAAATTATTCATTGGAAGGATATTATCTTTTCTTTCTTTTCTATCTAATTTGTTTTTATTTTATTGATACAATAAAGTTAAAGTAACACGATGAACAATACAAATTTAATATAAAAAATATTTCCAATTTATGAAAATTAGTGACAATTTGGTGAAATTTTCAAACGATACTAAATTCTACTTTCAATCTATCTATTTTGTTGCATTAAAGTGTTAACATATAATAATATAGAAGTTTATTATGAATTGTGTCATTGACTTAGGGTAAAAATTACTTAACTTTATTTTATCAGATTAAAATATTTTTAGAATGAGTTGTTAGACAGGACGGTAGAATTTTCAAAAACATTTTTTGATTGTGTGCTACCAATTTGAATGAGAATAACCAGATAAGTTGTTACCGTACCAATTACCTAAAATGAATAAATTTAATATATAATATAAATTATACATACAAAAATTATGTTTGTAACTTACACCACTTATCAATGTATGATCAAGATCAATATAACCACAGGCTGTAAATGACAATGGATTTTGAATAAGTTGTACGATAAAATCGCGAATCTAACAAACAAAAGATTTGATTAAAAATCATGCCATTATAATATCATAAAATTATTATCGTAAATTTGCATTAATTATTATTAATTACTTCGGTACGAAATTCCATGCTGGTTGAAGGTTCGTACAATTCGCAAAGTATATCTCCGGTATTTGACGCATGTAAACAAAAAAATAATAACAAATAATTAATTCGTCGAATACTTGGTAAAAAAAAAAAAAAATGTCAAGAAAGTGTAATGCATAATAAATGTTTAATTTTAAAACATACCTCTGTTACAGTTTCCGCGCACACGTGACCCACTACAATGATCTTTAAACCAAAATAAATAATCCAAAAAATATAGCAGCCTAATTCGTACCCGTATGTTGGTTTGTTTGAAGTTATAATTGTATAATAAATATTGTAAGATATAACGGTGATTAAAATAAAAGCCATTGTTATTGTTAATAAAATATGTAATCCGTAAGTGTCGATTACATTTCTAGCACATTTTATTAATTCCAAATGTATTTCTCTACGATAAAGATAATTATTAAACAATTGACAAAATGGTTTGAGTTAAATAATAATGAAATTATAATGTTTACTTGATTTTTTTCATTTTTACGACGTCATCGTTTGAATTATTCGTTGAATAAATATCTGATAATAGAAAATCATTTTTTTTATTATTTTCCATTTGAAGAACTCTTTTATGTTGAGGTGAATAAATATTAGTTGTTAGCATGTTTTTTAATAATACGTTCAAATCGTTTAATCCCATTTTAATATACCTATTTTGAAATATAAAATTTGTTTCGACAAATTTTACTATTATGTATAATAATAATTATTATATTTTAATTAATAATATATTAAATAGATTAACTTACCTTATCCAAAATATAAAAGTGATATCACCAATTAGCAATACGATAAATGGACAATTTTCAACGTAAAATATAATATAAGGTATATTGTACGTAACGATCAGAAATATTACCCAACGAATATTAAGTATTATCATAATTATCGTTAAAATAATGACAATTGATATTAGATAAAATTGTAGATAAAAAATTTTCGATAATTTAAATGGTATATTCAATTGTTCCATCCTTTTATTGCAAGTTTCTATTTGCATTAACAAACGTTTAATCTCCTGTCAAAAATCGAACGAGCACAGTATATAATAATAATACTAATCACGATTAAAATTATATGAATAAAAAATGTTTCGAAATTTACCTTTCTTCTTAAAATACCAGCGATAATACCAAAAACGTGAGACACATAATTATTTATTTGATATAATCGATCGCTTATTTTGATAAGAATTGGTTGATCAACGTCGGCAAGTTTCGAATAAAATGAACAAATAGAATCCATCGAACAAAAAAAAATGATTGAAAAACATGCGTAAATCATACCAATCGCGTTTATTTTATTATCAATGAAATATTCAACCAAACCGGTGTCAAATATCGAATTTATTATTATCAATGGTTTGATACTTTGACGAAATTCGATTGACGACGACATTTGCTTCAAATATTTTTTTATTTTTTTTTTTTTTTTTTTTTTTATTAAATGCACTAATTAATTTAAATTAAATGCACTGATACTTTTATATGTTGTTAGAATTAAACAAGAGTTGCAAGATATTCTTCTATGATGTTTTAAATGTTACACTTATGAAAGTTTACAACTCATTGGTTGCATGATATTTTCTTTCGTTGTATTGGTTAATATCCTTCTAATCTATATTCGCATTTAGAGTAGTGGTAATTACTTTTCTTTTTTCCTAATGATGATTCGTAGAATATCCACTTATAGTTATTACATTTTTGCATTATACAAATTAATAATAAATTATTCATTAGAATAGTATTATCCTTTTCTGGTAAAATATTTATGGTGTTACTTTTTTTCCATTCGAAAAAACAAAATTGTTGTTGACACTGAAAAGAGTGGTTCAAAAAAAAAACATGAATTCTTTGATGGTATTGAAATAAGTATGAATTAAAAAATTATTTATAAGGTACATAATAAAATAGGAATTTAAACAAATTTATTTTTACATGAAAAAGTTGATTTATTCGTAGTTTTTATAACTGAACATAATTCGTTCATTTAGTTTACAATAATAAAAAAAAAAAATACTATACCGATTTATAATTTTTTGTTAAATGAATCAGCTACCTGTATCAATATTACCAGGTGTGTCGTTATAATACCTATACACTGAAGAATAAATATAAATAAATTATTATTATTATTATTATTATTATTATTATTATTATTATTATTTATTTTTTTTATAATAACGTAATTCAACATAAGAAAGTTGTACAAACCGAACAAATTTGTTTGCAATTAAAATTGTATAAACCAAATGCAGAATACGCGCTACGAAACTGCATCATTTGCATAGAAAATACTTCAACCTGTTACAAAATAAAAACATAAATAATATTAATTAAATTAATCATGAAATATTTAATAATAATATTAATAACCTCTCTTCGTATTTCGGTGTCCGTATTTTTACCATAAAACGTGTGAATGATTTCATTAGTACGTTTAGCCTGAACAAAATGAAAGAAAATCATCAAATAGTTAAATAATTAAATAACAAAAATAGAATAATTTTGTCTTACCTCATTCGAAGTTTTGTCACAGACGTAATTAACCATAAAGATTTTCATAAAATATTGAAACAAACATAAAATCATTACAACGAATTGAAATGTCATGCTCATTACGTTATACATATTTTTCATGTATTTTTCATAAAAATCGTATAAAGTAAATGTAGTACTCAAAATACAAATTGCAATTTCTAATGATATCTGTATGCCGTACATTTTACTAAAACATTTAGAAATTCTGTATAATTCCAGATGAATTTGTCTAAAAAAAAACGAAACATTAATATTATAACTATATAAAAAATATTTTGATTATTATTTTGATATATTAATCTTACCTGATTGTTCGTAAAAGCATTTTACTTCTATTTAATTTATAATTAGTAACTTGCAACTTAGATTGCGTTTGACGTTTTGACGATGACACGCATGTAAATAATTTTTTCGAATTTACAGGAAGTAATTGTTCAATGTACAAAGAACCATCATGGGTTTGTTTGCGATCAATTATTTCCGATGCGATTGAAGAAATCGGTAAAACATTAACGTCGCTTAAAAGTTCGTTTCCACGTTTAAATTCCGATTTAATGCACCTATGCGTTTTGAAGATTTTTTTCATTCATAAAATAAAAAAATTACTAATATAATTATTTAAGATTATTACGTACCTTACAACTGTAATAAAATCAATCAACGTCATAAATTCTACCAGAGCAAAATAAAAATAAAAAAATATACAAGAAAATATGAACAAAAAACTGGTATTTAAGGTATTGTATGAAATCATTCCAGCGGCGATTACAATGTTTTGTATAATTAAGTAAATAATAACGATCGTAATTTCACATATCGTTCTTTTATAAATGCTGTTGAAATATGACGGTGAACCTAACGTTTGAAGCGTCTTGTCGATTTCGTTTATTTTTTTTGCACAAATTTTCGAGTACTGTAGATATATATTTTGTGTTTCCAAAAAAAAAAAAGAAATCAATTTATTAATTTTATTAATTAAAAAGAAATTATTATAAATAAATATATTAGACTTACATTACTGTGATATAATCCCAATAGAAGTAGAACAAGTAACATAATGTTGTTAAGAATCGTAAAAATGTTACCTAAAATTTCTTCAAAATTAAAACTTTTTAATTTTATCATTTTGTCTTGACGATAAGACCAACATAAATGAGACAAAGAAAATAATGACATGGAATAAATGAAACTAAGTATCGGTCTCGAATGATTACGTGGAAATTCGAACACCCGTAATCCAAATATAGTACTTAAAAAATAAATCGGTTTTAATACGTCGTTTATACTTTTCGATGAAATTTTGTCGATTTTAGATGTTCTATTAACTTTTGCTTTTTTTATAAACAATTCTATTAAATTTATCATTGCAACTTTGTGTCGTCTTTGCTGATACTTCGCAATAGGAACACGTATCTGTTATTATATCGATATGTAAATTGGAAAACACCGTAGATTTCGTTACTTTTGTCTTTCTTCTTGTTTTTTTTTTTTTTCGTTCAATGAAACACACAAACGAAGTTCGATGAGACGTCTTCGAAGGATATTATAGTAATGCTTGGGAGTTACTCGAATGCGACATTAAAAGACTCATATCGTAGATTACTTTTTTCGTTTAATCGATATCTACCATACTATTGAATAATTTATTCCATTGCAAATACGGTCAAAGAAATAAATTAACGTATACACCATAATTTCTTTATATTTTCTTTAAAAAAGTATATTAAAAAGAACCGTGTATAAAAGATACGTAACCCTATAGTAAAGATAACAAAATCAGATCATAAAAGTAGGCAGTAGTAACAGTATCAAAAATAATTCCAGAAATTAAATAAAAATTGTACAATTAAATTTCGAGTAGATAATTTACTCAATTTATTTTTTAATAGTTATGTATTTATCATTTATATACTTTATAGGATTAAAGAGTAACATAGTGTACATCTAACAAAAAATATAAGTATTATACAATAATAATTAGTAATTAGTTGATTCCGTTGAATTGGTATACAATATTGTGATTGGTGAGCCTCCAATTTGAATGAGAATAACGAGATAAGTTAAGACTCCACCGATTACCTAAAAATAAACAAAAAAAAATATGCAATATTTAAATTATCATCTAACATTCAAATGTGAATGAAAAAAAAAATCAATTTAACTTACACCATAAATCAATCTATTGTCGAGATTGAAAAAACCACAAGCGGTAAATGACAATGGATTTTGAACGAGCTGCAATGTAAAGTTGTAAACCTTAAAGAAAAACACACACACACAAAATGTATCGTAAACTAATTCAAATCGATTATTCGTAATAATATGCAATAATAAATTATTACTTCTGAACGAAATTCCATGCTGGTTGACGGTTCGTACAATTCGCAAAGAATATCTCCCGTATTTGTTGCATGTAAGTAAGCAAAAAATAGAATAAAAACGATAGAAAAAATAATGATTTCGTTTTATCAAAAATCTTTCGTGAAAATTTTTCAGATAAAATGTTTATAATAAATCGTAAGAAAAAAAAAGATAAGAAATATTTAAGTAAAATACCTCGGTTGCAGCTGATGCACAAACGTGGCATATTATGAAAATCTTAAACATGTGATAAACAATCCAATAGGGAAAAAAGGAACATGTAAATGGATGCTGAGAATATTCCTTAGATATCATAAAATTATACTGAATATAAGAAGATACTGTGATTACTACAAATGCTGTTGATATTGACATTAAAACATGTAAACCATAAGCATCGTTCATAGTCTTTGCACACTTTATTAATTCGAGATGTAATTCCCTTAAACAAACAAAAAATATATGTTAAATTGATATTTATTTAAAATAATTATGTTTATGGTATAATTACCTAACTTTTTTTATTTTTACAATATTTTTGTTTGATTTATATGTTCCTTGAACATCATATGTACGAGAATCATTCTTCACGTTATTCCAAATTTCAAAGATTCTTTTATGTTGTGGCAAATCGATGGTAGTTGTTAACATATTTTTTAATAATTCATTTAATTGACTAAATTTAATTTTGATATATCTGTTGAATATATATAAGATTCGTTAAAATATTTAACAAATTATTGGATAATTTTGTATAATTTACTTACCTTATCCAAAATATAAAAGTAACATCTGTAATTATCAATGACAAAAATGGAAATCTTCTAAGATAAATGTGAATTAATATTTGCCAAAATGTATAATTAATATATTGTAATGATTTAAAACTCGTAAGTATCATAGAAATAAATATAATCATTGAAAATATTATTATATAACACTGTTGTCGAAAACATTTAGAAAAGTTCATTGGTATATTCAATTTATTCATATTTCCATTACAAGTGTCTACTTGTAACATAAAACGTTTTGTTTTCTACAAATAAGAAATAAATCATTGTAATCTATATAAACAAATTACAATAATAAAATACATACATAAGTAAATGTTACCTTTCTTCTTAGAATTCCACCAGTATTTGTAAACAAGTAATATATGCATTCGATATATTTATAAATTTCGTACGTAGATTTAACAAAACTCGATATGTTTATATTAAATACAACCGATGAATAAAATGGATATTTTAATAATATTAAAATGTATAGGGTGTTAGATAATAATGCATAAATTATACCAATTGCGTTTATCTTATCATCGAAAAAATATTCCATCAAACCCGTTGTAAAAATTGAATTTAATATTACAATTGGTTTAATACTACCACGAAATTCTTTTGATATTACCATTTCTTCGATAAAATAATTTTTATATATTTTTTTTTGTTTTAAATAAATCCACTGATAATTTGATCAATGATCAAACGTTGCATTGACAAAATTTTTTAAACTTCTTGTTCACAAACTTTAATTTGTTAATAATAAATACAAACTTCGTTTAATAGATTGTTCAAATAGAAAGTACACATTCTGTGTGAAGTTTTGCAATGAAACTACTAATGTTCAACTTATTACTTGCAGTTATATTTACTTTGGTATAGAATATATTTTTTATTAATCATTTTAACGTAAAAAGTGAACATGAACCTTTATAAGTTTGTATTTTTTGCTTTAGTTGGAAAAACTACTAATGGGAATTACCTTTTTTTTTCTGCATAGAAATTAATAACAAATTATTCATTAGAAAAGTATTATCTTTTGTCCACCCCCACTATTCTCCTCTTTTATTCATTCTATCTTTCAAATATTATTATTTTTTTTTTTTTATTAACATGCAATAAGTAGAAAAATTATAATGAAAAATGTAGCATAAAATCATTTAATACATTTATGTTCGTGAATAAACATTATATTGTTCGTTTTCATTTATTTTTTGTTGTATAATTTATAATTATCTCAGAAAATAATTTTTCTATTAAAAAATTGATCTATTTACGTCATGTAATGAATCATATTTATTTTTTTTATTTCACATTTCTTTAACAAAAAAAAAAAAGAAAGAACTTTATTTCATAGTCATTCATATGAAAATATTGATAAATAAAAATCAATAAAATATTTTTATTGGCAGATATTATTAAAGTGGAATATGAATTAAATTACAATGTTATTTTCTTAAAGTATTTTATTAATTAAAGTTTATATAATTAAACACAATAAGCTTTATTTAATTTAGAAGAAAAAAAAATTTTACTTTATCGATGTATGATTCTTTTCTAATTTAATCAGCTACCTGTATCAATATTACCAGGTATGTAGTTATAACACCAAGACACTGAAAAGTAAATAAATAATTACTTTTTTATTTTTATTTTTTTTTATAATAACGTGATTCAACATAAATAATTTTACCAACCGAACAGATTTTTTTACAATCAAAATTGTATAAACCAAATGCAGAATAAGCGTTACGAAATTGCAACATTTGTATGGAAAACATTTCAACCTGTTTAAAAAAAAAGTAATAAWAGTATTAATGAAATTWATCCTRAAATTATTTAATAATAATATTAACCTCTTTTTGTATTTCTACGTCCAYACTTTTTCCATAATACGTATAAATAATTTCACTGGTGCGTTTAGCCTAAAYAAAAGAAAACAAAAAATCATCAAATCAGTTAAATAATTAAATAACGAAAATAGAATAACTTTTTTCTTACTTCATTCGTCGTTTTATCGCAGATATAATTAATTAAAAAAATTCTCACAGCATTTTGAAAGAAAAATACGCTTGTTATAACAGATTKWAAAATTAGAWYAATAGTTGGTATTTCTTYACTGTACWTTCCATACAAMTKGTATAAAACGAATGTATTAAAACAAATACATATTGCAATTTCTAATGATATTTGTAAGCCGTACATTTTACTAAAACATTTAGAAATTCTGTATAATTCCAGATGAATTTGTCTAAAAAAAAACGAAACATTAATATTTTAACTATATAAAAAATATTTTGATTATTATTTTGATATAATTATCTTACCTAATTGTTCGTAAAAGCAATTTACTTCTATTTAATTGATAATTAGCATCTTGCAATTTAGATTGCATTTGACGTTTTGACGATGACACGCACATAAATAATTTGTTCGAATTTACAGGAAGTAATTGTTCGATGTACAAAGAACTATCATGGGTTTTTTTGCGATCAATTATTTCCGATGCGATTGAAGAAATCGGTAAAACGTTAACGTCGCTTAAAAGTTCGTTTCCACGTTGAAATTCCGATTTAATGCACCTATGCWTWTYRAAGATTTTTCATTCATAACATAAAAAATTACTATTAWAATTATTTARGATTATTACKTACCTTACAATGGTAACATATTGAAACAACATTAAAAATTSCACCATAMAAGTATACGTGTGTTSAARAAATATTAAAYATAAGTGTGCAGTTTTATAAWTCRTATTATTTGTCATAATTTTTYCYAATAAAATKGTTGTGAAAAATAGCAATAAATARAAGAAAATAATTGTCAAATCTCTTATTGTTATTCTATAAATTTTATTGAAAGTTGACGATGAACCTAAATTTTGTAACGTTTTGTCGATTTCTTCTATTCTTTTAGCACATTTTTTCGATGACTGCATTTATTTCGTTTATAAAAAAAAAAACAAATTAAATAAATTAATTTATTATCATCAATACAAAATAATAATAATATTAATTTACAATAAATATATGTTAAGCTTACCTCAGTGTGATATAATCCCAATAAAAGACAAATAAATAACACTAATAAATTTGATATTATAGAAAAATAACCAAGAATTGTGACGAACTGAAATACTTGGGATCTTTTAACATGAGTCTGACCAGATTTCCAAAAAAGAAAAAATATTAACATGGAATAAATGAAACTAAGTATCGGTCTCGAATGATTACGTGGAAATTCGAACACCCGTAATCCAAATATAGTACTTAAAAAATAAATCGGTTTTAATACGTCGTTTATACTTTTTGACGGAATTTTGTCGATTTTAGATGTTCTATTAACTTTTGCTTTTTTTATAAATAATTCTATTAAATTTATCATTGCAACTTTGTTTCGTCTTTACTGATACTTCGTAATAGGAACACGTATTTTTTATTTTGTCAATATGTGAATTTAAAATTACTGTAGCTTTCGTTACTTTTGTCTTTCTTCTTGTTTTTTTTGTTGTTGTGCAATGAAACACACAAACGAAGTTAGATGAGACGTCTTCGAAGGATATTATAGTAATGCTTGGGAGTTACTCGAATGCGACATTAAAAGACTCGTGTCGTAGATTACTTTTTTCGTTTAATCGATATCTACCATACTATTGAATAATTTATTACATTGCAAATACGGTCAAAGGAATAAATTAGCGTATACACCATAATTTGTTTATATTTTCTTTAAAAAAGTATATTAAAAAGAACCGTTTATAAAAAATACGTAACCCTATAGTAAAGATAACAAAATCAGATCATAAAAGTAGGCAGTAACAGTATCAAAAATAATGAAATAAATTAAATAAAAATTGTACGATTAAATTTCGAGTAGAAAATTCACTCAATTTATTTTTTAATAGTTATGTATTTTTCATTTATATAATTTATAGGATTGAAGAGTAACATAGTGTAGAATAACAAAATATACAAGTGTTGTATGATGTTATAAATATTTGACGTATATAATACATAATATGTGATATATGAACATTATATTGCTTGTTTTAATTTATTATTTGTTTTATAATTATTAATTTTCTTAGAAAAAAATTTTTTTATTAAAAAAATTAATCTATTTACGTCATATAGTGAATCATATTTATTTTTTTTATTTCACATTTTTTCAAAAAAAAAAAAAGGAAAAACTTTAATTCATAGTCATTCATATGAAAATATTGATAAATAAATATCAATAAAACATTTTTATTGGCAGATATTAATAAAGTGGAATGTGAATTAAATTACAATGTTATTTTCTTAAAGTATTTCATTAATTAAAGTTTATATAATTAAACACTATAATGTTTATTTAATTTATAAGAAAAAAAGAATTTACTTTATCGATTTATGATTCATTTCTAATTGAATCAGCTACCTGTATCAATATTACCAGGTATGTAGTTAAAACACCAAGACACTGAAAAGTAAATAAATTATTATTTTTTTATTTTTTTTTTTTTTTATAATAACGTGATTCATCATAAATAATTTTACTAACCGAACAGATTTTTTTACAATCAAAATTGTATAAACCAAATGCAGAATAAGCGTTACGAAATTGCAACATTTGTATGGAAAACATTTCAACCT
>NW_015149247.1:3612-23982 GCF_001465965.1 Polistes dominula | reverse complement strand
GTTTTTAATTTTTTTCACCCCTTTCCCGGTGGTTGAGAACTTTTTTACTTTGCCCACAGTTTTGTACGCATTTTTCTGATAATTTCCATATTTTTTCAGCCGTATAGCTCAAAAACCCGATTTCAGGGCTATTTTAACTGGACTATTACCTAAATCCTGGAGAATGACCATCCCCCTTTGCAACCGAATATTAACCCCCTCAAGCCATAAAACCTTTTCCCGCGACTGAGTGTCGCCAAGCTAGGAGACGCTGGTAAAGGTCACGTAGGCCCAACGGAAATGTTACTCTCTAGAACTTTCTGGAACCAAAGATAATTCTTAAATATTTTCGCCTCGAGACGATGTAACTTGCGATACTATGCGCCTGATTGAATGAACGACTAAATATGCGGAATTAAGATATCCTAGAATAAAGAATAAATAAACCTCATCGTTAGAATCGCGCCAAGTATGTAGCTAATTAAAGGATTATGAAATGTAATCGTTCGAGAATTACTAATTAATGATTGATTAAGGATTAACAAGATGTAATTAAGAATAATTGACCAAAAGACGTATAATGAATATAAGATGGATATAAACGCACGAATATTAAGCTACGAGATTATATATATGTGGAATTTGTAAAAATATATTAGAGATGTAAATGTATTAGTAGTCCATGAGGACATAAGAATTTTCTCGAACGAGGATGCCTAGGACGCTTGGGTCAGCTAGAGACTAAGAGTAGGGGTACCAGAGCTACCCCTTCCACGAAGGACTTTCGGGGGCTATAAAAGCCAGAGTCCATCGCCCCCACGGGTCACTTACATTTTCTCAGTTTTCTAAGTCACTTACGGTTTTTCTTTTAAACAGATAGTTTTAACTTGTCACTACATTTTCTTAGTTTTCTAAGTAACTGTTTGGGATTTCTAATGCCCAATCAGAACTCGCGACAGTTGTCGCGCAATGCAGACTCGCCATAACTCATCACGGCGGTTGAAGAAGCGCCGTGACGCCGGCTTGTCAGTCAGTCATCTCTTTGCCATCACATATACAACACGTGTCTTCTCATTATATTCTAAAATGTCATCCATTAGTTCTCTACATCTCGTTCCAACTACACGTGTCTTCTCAACCTCGCTATACGTCTTCTCAAAAAGTACAAGTTCGGTGGGATTAATATAATCTTCGTCGTTCGGATCTTATCTGATTAATTTAATCAGGCCGTCTCTAGTCTGCTCATTGTAATATTTTCTCTCGGAACGTGGTTCGCTCAACGGCTTCTCATTTGAATCTCAACCAACACGCGGTGTACACGTACGAATTTTAATAAATCTGACCACTCACAGCAAATGCTCGGCGTTCTTCTTATTAAGCCCACTCAATTCCTCAACAGTAACTTACGGTTTTTCTTATAAACAGATAGTTTTAACTTGTCACTTACATTTTCTCAGTTTTCTAAGTCACTTACGGTTTTTCTTTTAAACAGATAGTTTTAACTTGTCACTTACATTTTTCAGTTTTACCTTTAACTTATAGTTCTCAACAGTCACTTATAGTTCCAGTCGATTTAATACTTATAGTTCAACTTATAGTTTGACTTCAATTTATATTTTGATCGTTACTACTAGCTACCAGCTATTCGACATTTAAATATCATTTGGTTGATCAGTTATAATAAATAATTACCTGTCGGGTCCTTGAGTGTCTTGACCCCTTTTGGAAAGAAACCAGCCCAAGCCTCCTGTGCAATCTCGAGAGCAACCAGCAACTGTATCACAACCTGTAAGTCACCAATCATCTTTATTATCATTAAATTGTTGTTAAATCAGAGCTGCGGTCCACTAAACTTCTCCCTTGCTTCAAAACCTTCCTCAATCCACCCTCTAATCGTACGCTTTTTGCCAGACTATATCACTGTTTTAAACAAGAAACGAACCAGCTTGGTCTCGGTTAAACTCGGTGAAAGCAGAGTGACCATAAACAGGCATTACTTATACTACTTAACTAGCTTCGTCCTCTAGGACGTAACAAATGTATATAATGGTATGTACAAGACCTGATTTAAGTACAACAACAAATATTTTGAGTAGATACTCCGATAAAAATAACAAAGAACTTTGGCAATATTTGAAAAGAATTCTTCGTTATTTAAAAGGCTTAATGGATTTAAAATTTACTTATAAGCGAAGTGCTTATAATGAAATCTTATGTGGCTATGTTGATTCGGATTGGGGCAGAGATCATGGAACTGACAGAAAAAGTACTACTGGTTTCTTGTTTAAATTATTTGAACGATGCACGATATGTTGGAAACAAAAAGACAAACATCGGTCGCAAGTGCCTCAACTCATGCTGAATATATGGCTCTTTATGAAGCTGTGAAAGAGGCTTTTTGGTTAAAGTCATTAGCAAATAGTATTAATATAAATATTGATAAACCTATTACTATATATGAGGATAATACCGGTTGCATAAGTATTACCAGTAATCCAACAAGCCACAAAAGATCGAAGCACATTGATATTAAATATCATTTTTCGAGAGAACAGGTGGAAAATAATGTATTACAACAACCGCTTGTTTACTAGTTCATCTTGTAAAGGAACATATACAAACACAGTTTAAACTTAGTCATTGTTATGGAAAATAATGTAATTAAACTTATTCATGTTCCAAAAAGTATTCAATTAGCATATATATTGACAAAACCTCTGCCTKCTGCAAAATTCCTAGAACTTAGAACAGAGATGGGTCTTAAATAATAACAACCTGCAGAAACACGTTATGCAATAAATAATAACAACAATTATTATGTATTTTTATGATTTTGGAATGGTCTTATAAGGTTTTGGTTGGGTTTTCCTTATCCTTGCAGTGAATGCTGGACCATATATATTTTCCCAACAGTACAAGGAATAGCCGTCTGTGTAATAGTAATAGTAGCTTGTTATCAAGCATGAATCACGTATATCTATCAAACAAAAGTTTTGTTACTTTAGAGAGGATTAATTTTCTAGGGGGCGTGTTGGAATATATAACTCAGATTCAAGAACGAAAATCAATCTCTTTGGTTCTCTTCTTTCTAATCTAGAAAACCATAGGTTATTTTAACACGTATAAACTTGCATGCTGTGGAGATCGGATGACGTCATAGATGCTGTCGATATAGAGAGTGAGTCGTATGCCTAATTTGTGTGGACCTTTGTTCCTTTTTCTTAGTCCATTAGAAACAGCCCTTCGGTAAAGACGTGCCATTCCTTGTGCACTTAAATATAAAAGGTTTCTGGTTAAAATAATAATTTGTGGTAATTTTCATTGAGAAGAACCCAATAATCCTACAGCAGATTACACGTGTTAGAAGTGAAACCTTCAAAAAAAACTAAGTTTCAAGAGAATGAGAAGAATAAATATATAAAAAAGGTCACCTAGGAATAGTTGATAAAAACTACACTTCAAAATTCAAGCAAGATAATTGGAATGCTGAATGCGATAGTCATAGATAGACATCGAAATCCTAGGATGTTGTTCATTGGGAGAAATACAATTCGTCGTAAACTAAGTAAATATAAAATATCTTTTTGTGAAACTCAGGTAGATGATAGTTTTTCTGTGAATTTGAAATATCTTTATCATGGGTAAGCACACACTAGTATTTTTTTGTTTGTCGCAACTATGTACTACCTTTAGATGCTTGAAAAAAAAAAACAACAATTTTTTTATATTATAGGGAAATCAATTGTTCTGTATCCGGCTAAGGATATCTAATTCCCCCGGTGTTTCCGACACTACTTGAGATATAAAAGATATTCTTTATTCTCACAAATTATTGTTTATTACAATTACAATTACAATTACAAAAACTCTTCGCAACCTCTCGCACTCACTCAGACCTCACAGAATCACTACTCACTCGCTACTATTTACTCACTATTCCCGCTCGAATCACTCGCTCTCGTCGCTCAGTTCTCTCCACGCTACTCTCGAAAAAAATACCCTTGACGCGTGACCGTCCTCTCCTTATGAGGTTTCTCCCCCACCCTGCATCCCCGAGGGATAAAACATCTTTAAAACGCTCTGAACTCACATAGACTTACACACACAACCTCTCGAATCTTTGGACTCACACATACTTACACACACAACCTCTCGAACCTTTGGACTCACACAGACTTAAACACACAAACTCGTCGATTTTCAACACTCCCCACAATATTTTTTTCGTTTCATCGAGTTTTGAATTAAAACAATACTAAAATCTATTTTTCATTTAGAATGTGTGTGATTTGAAAAAATGAAACGCGTTGATGTAGTAGGGAAAGGAAGCGAAGGCTGTGGTGGGGGAAAAGAGAAAAAGAGAAATAGAGAAAAACATATATGTTCGCGCGCACTATAGGTTATGCTGACGCGAATCCGTTTCAATCTAACGTACAGTTTTTAAGTTGCAATTAAACGCGAGTTTGTACGGAAAGTCTCACGACGGTAAACTAATACAGTGCGAGTAGTTTTGTAGTATACTAAAGGAGCTTCTTTAGTCAAGAATGATTTATTAATTTAAGTCTTGGCGACTATATTACAATTGTTTGATGTGGTTTGTGTAAATGTATGATTTGTAAAATGTATAACACAAAAATGTATAATGAACAAAGTGTATAATAGACCTTTACAGACAGAGCGTATGTATTACGAACAGAGCCCTTACTTGATTTTACATGTTTTTATATCTGAATTAGTTACACCTCTTTGGAGAGGAAAGAAGCTGAATGCAACTGATACCCAAATAGTAGGAGGGTCCTCCCACCAGAGTGACCCGATGGGAAAGTCTATGTTTTTTGGGAAGGATGGTAGTTGGGGTTTATGGGAACATAAGGAATTTCTTTTCTGAATAGTACCATGTGCATTGTTTCATGTTCACTTAAGTATTGTATACTACTCGAAGGACCCAAAACTGGTATGCTTTTAGTTGCATTAATATGTTTCGATAGTCATTGAAATGATTTAAAAATTTATGACAATCATAAATTTTCTTCATCCTTGAGTGGAACCTTTTTAATATCGATACGTTATACCTAAGACCTAACATATTCTATGATATTTGATTCCATAAACTTGTGGTATTGTTTTCTTCAAATGAAATTGAACTGACGTGACTACCATATACCGTAATAGAGTTCGCATTAAAATTAGTCTACTACATTCTGTAAAAGCGTTCGCATCAAATTTTGTCTACTACTTACATTAATATAATTCGGAAACAAAAATTGTTTAGGTATGGCTGATAAATAATAACGCAGAGTTAAGATAAAAAAGTAAGATGTAATATTTATTATAAGATACAGTGAAAGAATAATGTGCTGTTCAACTAGCCCAGAGCTAGACCGGATACAGACAGAGCGAGGGCGTACCAGCGCCCTGTACAAAGGGACTGTACGGCCCGTAGGAGAAGTAGGGGTAAAGAGTAGGGGACGCAGAGTGAGAAGACATAACGTCTTATATGTACGCTATTCTTAACAAAAATCGTTCTTAGTCTTTACTTTGTTGTCTGTAATCTACAGAATCTATTTATTACTTAGTCTCCGCTCCTAAACCAAACTTACTAACTCAGCAACATTAGCGTTTTATTTTACTATACTGCTTGTAACAGTCCTGTGTAATTTTAACCTTACTTAGGAATATACTGTTATTATCATAAATTTGAAAGATCTTGTGCAAAACTGAATTAATTTCCTCATCATACACAAATCCTGTTACCTACCTACACGGCGCTAACACAACGGGACTCGGAGGGCTTCAGGGGTCTGACGATCGGTACCAAGGAAAGTTCATCTTCCAGGGATTCTTAAACACCTCAAGGCAATAGTAATATCAGGTAAACCACTATCTTTTACTCGCTTGGTAGGTTACTCTCTCTCTCTCTCTTAGCCCAGATCCCGGGTAAAGTCTGGCTTTACAGACTAACCCAAAACAGTGCACATCTTCTTTCGACCAAGTAAACGCTGGTGGCGTGATCGAGTCGAAAGAAATTATCTTTAGAATTATTCTTGTTCCTTGAAATCCTCTTCTGGGACGTCATAGGAAGAAAAATTGATGGCAGCGGTGGGATTCGAACCCATGTCTCCGAAAAGACTGATGCTGAAGTGAATTTGATTAAGGTTAATGTATTACGCACATCGACCAAGAAAAACGCTACCGAAACGATATAAGTAACGGGCATCTCTCCAAATAAGCATAGCACCCTCGGTACTGTAAAAATTACCATATTTGGAGAAGACGTTAAATTTCACTTCGTCAAGGAAAATTTTCCTATTCAATGACATGGTATTTTGGGAAACGAGTTCCTACGGTTGAAATCTGCTACCGTTGATTATACAAACGAGTGTCTCAAATTTTGCAATAAAACGATTCCGTTGGTAACCGACGAAGGTATTTGTATTCCGTCGCGAACTTCACAAAATTGTTGCTTCTACGTCGCGAACACCGAGGTTAGGGAAGGGTAAACCCTCGTTTGCAATTTCCACCTGGAATTTACGCTGGTGAAGCCTTAGTGAGAAATAGGAACTGAAAAGTATACTTTAAAGCATCAAACACGACTTCAGAGCCCGTCTTATTAGCAATTCCGACGTTAGAATTATTGGATTATAATATTGAAACTCTTTCAAGTTCGGTATCCAATACCTCTGATCCTATATCCGAAGTTTCTGATTCCGATCCATACGAATACGTAAATGAAATACATGCAATTTTTACCTCTACCACCGCAAACACGGCTCCCAAAACAGACGCTCCAAAATCTAAACTAACCTCAGCACCCTTTTGAGCGGAATCCGTTTAATCCCTCCTCCGTCTCGAACACCTGCATATGGAAGAGGCAGAGTCTGTTTCAAAATTAATTGCTGCAAACGCCGATATCTTCYATTTGCCAGGCGAACCTCTGGGAAGCACCGATATTTTGCAACACAAGATCACTACGAGTGACAATGTCCCGGTGCATACTAAACAGTACAGATTCCCTTCGGTTCTCAAGGAAGAAGTTAAGAAACAGATGTCTAAGTTGCTAAAAGACGAAATTATTAGACCATCTCTCTCACCGTATAATTCTTCGATATGGATTGTACCCAAAAAGGCGGATTCCTCCAAGAAACTCTAAGCACTTGAGATGCAGCTGCCCCTTGGTAGGGATAAAGAAAACAAAATTAAGAAGGACCGCCCATCGATAGAACAAAACACTCTGTGTCCCACACTAGATATCGGATATTATTTATATACATAAAAGTATCGATTGCATCGATTGAATACAAAAGTAGATATGGTAATATAAACGCAGAATAATGAATACTGCGTAGAATTCAACACAGGCTTAATGAGTAAGGACAAGGATTTTTGGAAGAAAATAGAAAAGTGGGAAGTGATTGTTTTAATTGAGACATGGATGGAAGAAAAAAGCTGAGAGAAGGTCAAGAGAAGATTGCCGGGAGGATATGTGTGGGCGGTGCAGGGAGCAAAGAGGAAAAATAAGAGAGAAAGCGGGATAGTGGTAATGGTCGTGGGGGTTAGGAAGGAGATGGCGAAGGAGTGGGTGGGATATAGGAAGGAGGAAGAAGAGGGAATAATTATGAGGAGGGTGAGCGCAGGGGAGGAGATTTGGACGGTGGTGGCAGTATATGTGAATGGAGATATGGAAAGGAAATTGGTGAAGATAATGGGATGGATAAAGGTACAGGAGCAGAAGGGAAAGGTAATTATAAGGGGTGACCTTAACGCAAGGACAGGTGAGACAGGAGGGAGCGAAGGAGATGAGGAGGGGGAGGAAGTGAGAGGTAGAAGGTCGAAGGATAAGAAGATAAATAGAGAGGGACGGTGGTTAACAAGTGTGCTGGGAGAGGTTGGTTGGGCGATTCTGAATGAAGGTATTGAGTGGGCCGTAAATTTTTTTTGGTCAAAGAGTCTGTAGGAGGCGAAAAACTTCCGAAAAATGCATGTAAAAAAATGTACTTTTGGGTGATATTTAGTACGACATTTTTTTGTACGGCATTTGAATAGTTTATTTTTATTTAATGCAATCATCTATAGAAAGTCAATGCCGTACAAATCCGATAGTTCATATTTATAAAAAAGTAATAAAAATAATAAATATATATAATTTAGATTTTATGTTGTTTGCTTCGTAAAATAAACTCTCCTTTAAAATTAATATTATTCAAATAATAAATATTAATTAATAAATGAATGTTTTATTTATTAAAATACTTGTCTATTTTTTAATTTACATTTTTAATACGTACATATAGTGTTCAGGAGGGTAGTACGACATATATACATACAATATAAGTATACATACAATATAATATATACGCATATTGTATATGTATGTGTATGTGTATATTAGATAAACATATTACAAAACCAAGCAATAAAAATTTTGTTGGTAGTGAAAGTGTATTAAATGCTAGACATGTGATTAAGTGTGGGCAAGTACCAAGTCGTGATTGTAATATTATAAATATTTCAGCTTTTTGTTTACAAACTTCAATTATTAAAGGAAATCCACATGAAATAACTGGTGGAATATTAAAAAATGGTCGAATAATTGGAATGAGTTGTTCATACAAGGCTGGTTTAAGTGGTATTTGTAAATATGTTGTTGCAGTATTACCATATCATTAACTGTCACTAATTTAATTGATCTTCTACGTATTCTTTTTTTCTCGAGAATCTATTTGATCTACAGGACAAGCACATTCTTTGGATGATCCTAAAAGAAGATTTTGACTCGGAATACCTGTTTTTTTAAATAAGTTCGAGTTGAATCAATAGCTATAACAACACACAAAAACAATATAGGCATGAGTAAATTTATTGATTTAATAATTTTTAATAACCAGAAAAAATAATTGTTGAAAATACTTACGTGAAGGTAAAAGACCTAATTTTTTCATCACGACAAACTATGTTTGTACAACCAAATACACAGCAATAGACTTTACTTTTATTTTTTCTTACTGGGAGTTCCGTAACAAAAAAAAATTCTTTATAACAACTTCTTAGTTTAACAATACTAGTTATTTTCAATTGTACTTTCAATAATAAATAAGCAAGTCATAAAATTAAAAATATATATATTTCCACATAAATATTGTGTAGTTTAAGTCAGCTATCAGCAATTTTATTGTTTACTCATAAAACATATGTGAAATTATTTAATAAAATTATAGTACTTTTTATTTTAATTAATATTTTCTATATAAACAAATTAGAACAATGTTTGAAGTATATTTCATCAAAAATGATAGAGAAATGTTAATACTGAGTATGATAGTTTTTATTTTTAGAATATAAAATTAACACTGTCCTACCTTAAATATACGGCATAAAGATTTTTACATATCATTAACTGTAACCTTTAAAAATTTGTTTATGCCGTACAGTATTAGATGACCATAAAGTACCCCCTAAAACAGTTGTGGTATTTTTATCCGCCAAAAATATGGTCTGCATTAAAATGAGCAGCATGATTTTTTCTTAATTCATTGACCCTTATACTATTTAAAACAATAATAACATTTAAGAAATTGCTTTATGTTATTATGTACGACAACTTAATTTTTTACAAAAATTAAAAAAATTTTATTTTTTGTTCTCTCTATATTTTTTTTAGAACAGTTTTTTTTTACTGGCAATACTATAGAACTATTGTACTTAGCATTAATATGTTAAAAAATAAGTTGCCGTACAGAGTCAAATGATTTTACAGTTGTAAAAATCAAATATACGATTCAATTAAGTTAATTATTGATATACATTCAAAAAACAATAATTTTTAAACGGCATTATTTTAATTAGTACTTCTGAGTGCTAAAAAATAAACTGAAACCGATGCTGTTGTTTTTCAGATCATCCCCCAGACCCGTGGAAAAAGGTGGATTTTAACCCTGGATTTTTCTCCCTTGTTGCACGATTTTTGCACGGCGTTGCGGAATAATCAATTAGAATAGGTATTTAAATTGTATGAAACAAACGCCGTTCATAATCAAATGATTTAATAGACCCGAGGTTTTGTCAGAAAGTCAAAAATTTTTTCCGACTTTGTGGCTTACTATTTTTTGACGGCACTACGTTTTTTCTCATTATTTTCGATGGATCTATAGGTGGTAAGAATGCCGTAAAAAATCATTTGATAAAAAAGCACCCGGCTATTTTTTGCTTTTTAATTCTCTCCTGCACTCAGTTTGACAGCTTACAAGTCCCAGCATAGTGCTAAAAATTATTATTTTATGCCTTTCCATCAACCAATATAGGTTTCCTGCAGGATCATATGACCCATCGATTTTTTAAGTCAGGCCTGTAGTCTATAAGTGGATTGAGAATAGAGAAGATCGAGGTGCAGGAGATAGTGAGGTGGATGACGGAGAAGGTGAAAAGAGAAATAGAGAGGAGCGAGGAGAAAGGAGGAAGATTGGAAGGAATGTCGAGAGAGGGTTAGTTGGACAATAATTGCAGGGGAAAGAAAAGCGAAACGAGGAGGATATTAAGAGAATGGAGGAGAGGGAGAGGAACGAGAGAGGATTACGGGTGGAAGAAGGCAGAATACAAGCAGTTGTGTGAAAGGAAAAAGGAGGAGGAGAGAGACAGGGTGAGTACCGAGATAGGGAAAGGGGAGTAGAGAGAGCATTTTATGAGGCTGCTGGGAGGGATGGATGAAAGAGTCGTAATGGAAACAGGAAGAGGGAGGAGAGAGGACGGGGAGAAGAAGATAAGTGTGGAAGATACTGTAAGGGTAGTAGGGAATTTAAAGGAAGAAAAGGCAGCGGGGATAGACACAATTCCTAACGTGGCCTGAAAGTTCAGAGGAAGAAAGGGGTTAAAGATGGCTAGAGCAATTTTTAATAAGGTGTGGAGAGGAGAGGGCTGGCCGGAGGAGTGGAAGGAGGGAGTGATTATACCGATAGTGAAAAGAGGAGAGGGAGAGAAGGTGGGGGATAATAGAGGTATAACGCTTATGCCTTCGCTCTATAAGGTGTACACAGCAGATTGGCGAGTAGAATTGAGGAAGAGGTGGAGAGGAAGGGACTGGTGCCGCAGAATCAAACGGATTTCTGAAGGGGTCTAGAGACGATGGACAACATATTTGTTCTAAATTATCTGGTGGGAAAACAGGGTAGGGAAGAGAGGGAGAAGCTGGTGGCGGCGTTCGTAGACCGAAAGGCGGCTTATGACTCGGCAGACCAGAAGGTTTTGCTGCGTGAAATGGAGAAGAGAGGGAGAAGAGAAGGACTTAGGAAAAGGGTAAAAGAAATTTATCAGGAAACAGCGAGTAGGGTGAAGGAGGGGGGGAGAGGGATAGATGCTGGACTGCAAGAGGGGTCAGGCAGGGGTGCTTAATGAGTCCGATACTCTTTAACGTATTGATAGCGGACTTAGAGGAGAAATTGATGAAAGGAAAATGGGGTGGTGAAAGGGTGAGAGGGAAGAGGATAGGTTGGTTACCGTACGCAGATAATGTGGTTTTATTGGCGGAAAGAGAAGAGGAAATGGGTAGTATGCTGAGAAGGATGGAGGAGTATTGCGACAGGAAGAAATTAAAGGTCAACGTGGAGAAAACGAGGATATTAAGATTTAGGAGAGGAGGAGTAAGAAATAGAGAAATAGACCTGAATTGAAAGGGAAAGAGGATAGAGGAGGTGAAGGAATGCAGGTATCTGGGCTATGTATTCAAAAAGAATGGAGGACAGAAAGCGCACTTAAGGGATAGAGTAAAGAAAGTATGGGCAGCAATGAGGCAGGTTTGGGGATTGGGAAAAAGGATGTTCGGCAAGGATTGGAAGAGAAGGTTTTGGTTCTTTTATACACTGATGTGGACGGTTTTAAGCTACGAAGCGGAGATATGGGGGTTTTAGGAGATGAAGGAGATCGAGGGGGTACAGGAGAGGTTCTTGAGGTGGACATTGAGTGTAGACTGGAGGACACCAGGGTACATGGTAAGAGAAGAAGGAARAAGAGATAAATTGKGAACAAGAGCAGTGAAGAGAGCGTGGAAGTATGAGGAGAAATTAAAGAGAGGAGAGGGAAGGGAGTTGGCGAGAGAGTGCTGGAAGGAGGCGCAGTAAAGAGAAAAGGAGGATGAAGTTGAGAGGTCAAAGTGGGAAGAAGAGAGGATAAGGTTTAGGAAGAGGATAGCGCAAGACAGGGAGGAGGTGAATGAAAGTCGGGAAGAGATTGAGAAGGAGGAAAGAAGGCGGCAGGAGGAAGAAAGATGGGTTAGAATACTAAGCTCTAGATACAATGAATGGTACAAGCTAGTGGTAGCGGAAAGGCTACCAGGATATTGAGTGGGCAAGTGGAGTGAAGAGAAGAAAAGAAGAGTGGCGAGGTACAGATTGGGGAATGAGATGAGGGAAGGGAGATACTGGGAGGAGGAGGAGAGGAGACGATGCAGGGTGTGTGGATGGGAGAGAGAGAGAGCCATGGGAACATGCCTTCTGTTTGAAGGCTGCAACAGAACGATAGGTGATGGGGACGGGAGAGGAATGGATAAGAAGATAAAGGAGATTTTGGACGAGTGTGAAATGGGGGAGGAGTGGATGAAAAGGATTGTGAGTATAAGAGAGGGTAGGAGGGACAAGGTTGGGATTGTGGGAGGTAGAGGCAGTGGTTTGGGACGGGTGGAGGGTGAAAGGAAGAAGGGGGAAGTGAGGGATAGAGTAGTGTTAAGATAGGTTAAGGATATAATTGTAAAATGAGTGTAACCCTTCGGGGAAGCAGTAAAATGTATCTATCTATCTATATATATTAAATAGTTATTATATTTTTATTATATTATTACTTTTTATCTATTTTTTGTTATTTGAATTGAAATATATTTTTTTTTTATTGAACGTAACTTTTAATGATCTGCAATTGTATATTTAAATGATAAATTTGTAAAATAATGTATAATATTTGGAAAACAATTAGGAAAAAAAAAATTGTAAAACATTGAATAAATATTTTTGTATTTTATTATCTGCGTTTCTGGTATTATAATGTATTCATTGCTTTAATAAAATATTGATAGTAATTTTCTTATTTTCTTATTCAATAATAACATTTATTGCCATTTGCATATAAACTAAATATGTTTTAAAAATTGTAATTAAACTTATTTATAACTAACAATTGCACTTTTCGTGCTTATACAAAAAATTAAATTTATCTTTGGTATTACAAAATACCTTCAATGAGATATATATATATATATATATATATATATATATATATATATGTGTGTGTGTGTGTGTTTATAATACATTTAAGGCGACTCAAATCATCGGATACATGAGAATTATTACGGAAATCGACGAATATATATTAAGATTATCTTAAGCGTCGGCTTATTAAAACTAATCCAGTGAACACAAGACCTTAAAATCATATCATACATAGGTAATACAGTGATCTTTAAATTTTTTCGTAGACATGACGTAATGGTAACCTATTTATGACTTTAATATAAAGTCATATATTCTGACTTAAAAATGACGTAATAATTCCATCATATTCTTACAGCAGAAAACGAAAGGTTGAAATGTTTTTTTTTTAAACTTTGTATTTTGAGACTATAAATTAGGTATATAATATTATATAATTGATTAATTGCATTATTTTAATTTAAAAAAAAAATAAATAAAAATTTTTTTTTTTTAATTAAATAAAAAAAATAGGAAACTAACTCAGCTTACGCTGTGACTGGCGGGTATAATCGCAGATTTAAACAAACTTTTTTTCTAGAAAATAAAAAAAAAATGAAAAATGGCGAACTTTGAGAAAATAACGTTTTTTCTTAAAAAAAAATGCGAAAATTTCATGGATTTTATAATTTTGAAATTTTTTCTCACACCTGGATGGAAAGTACGTATTTTGCTCCCTGTTTTCAGGGAGCAAAGTGCCCCATTCCCGCCCGGTTGAATCTGTGCCAGGGAGAAAAGTGCCTCATTCCCTCCCGCTTGAATGTAGTAACGAATTAGTGCGCATGCGCTAAAAAATAGAAGCATGCGCACTAGTTCCTTAACCTTAAAAATGTTTTAATAAATTACTGCTCATGCTTATATATATTATATATTATGATATATAACTAATGATTTTAATAACATGTGTTGTCTCATATATTTTATATTTTATTTATTTTTACAAGTTTTAAAGATATTTGTTTAGTTAAATATTACAAACATAAATAGGTTACTACGTATACATTTAGTTATTTTCTTGATTATGAGATTTGTATTTGTTATTATTTATTATAATCTGTTTAAACTTACAATTCTTGAAAGTGACAAAAGGTGTATTGACGGTCAAAGAATCAATCACTTCGTTCTCGATTTGAATTTCATTTAAATGCTTTTTTTTGGACTCACACAGACTTACACACACAACCTCTTCGATTTTCAACACTCCCCAGAATAATAATAATTTATAAACTCCCTACTTAATTAATTAAATTTTATTTTAAAAAATATTTTTWAAACTTAAACAATAATGTATATTTTTAATAGAATCTAATTTTATATTTAAATTTTTTTTTAAGTTTTTTTATATTTTATTTTATTTTTATATTTAAATTTTCTTAAAGTGGGGGGCTCCGCCCCCCAACCCCGGCGGGGGGCTCCGCCCCCTCAACCCCCGCCGGGGGCTGTGCCCCCGGACCCCCCTGATTTTTTTTTTCTNGATTTGAATTTCATTTAAATGCTTTTTTTTGGACTCACACAGACTTACACACACAACCTCTTCGATTTTCAACACTCCCCACAATAATAATAATTTATAAACTCCCTATTTAATTAATTAAATTTTATTTTAAAAAATATTTTTTAAACTTAAACAATAATTTATATTTTTAATAGAATCTAATTTTATATTTTATTTTATTTTTATATTTAAATTTTTTTAAAGTGGGGGCTCCGCCCCCCAACCCCGGCAAGGGGCTCCGCCCCCTCAACCCCCACCAGGGGTTTCACCCCTGGACCCCTTGATTGTTGTTAAATTTGCATAATCTTCGCAAAATGTATTAATTGACAACAAATAAAATAGTATATTACATACCTAGGACAGTATAGTAAGAAAGCGGCAACTTCGTTTTACGCAGCGAGAAGAGAGGAAGGCAGGAAGCGACATCTACGTTTGTTACAGATGCAGCGGGAGAAAAGTAGGCGCTTTTCGCCCGGGTAGAAAAGTAGGCACTTTTCGCCCGGGTAGAAAATTAGTATATTAYTATTTAATTACAAGCGAACTTTCGATCCAGGTGTGAGAAAAAATTGTATACTCACCACGGGAGCAAAGTATGACATCCCGACCCGCGTTTTTGTCACCCTCGCCTTCGGCTCGGGTGACAATATTACGCGGGTCGGAATGCCATACTTTGCTCCCTAGGTGAGTAATATACTATTTTTGTATTTTTTTCTGAAAAATACATTTAAAAACAAATATTTTTAAAAAACGTTCCAATAGGTTAAATTTTTAAGAAGTTATAGCTATTTCAAAGAAAAGAGTCATTTTTTTCAAAAATTAAAAACTTTTTTTCGGTTTGGTAAAAAAATTTGAAATAATTCTGAAAATTGTTTTTCATAGGGTAGCATAGGATAAAAAACATTCAGCCAAATCGAAAGGGGTCGGAGTCAAAAGTGACCGATTTAACGTTGTTATGACTATGTTCCTCAATTAAGAGTCCTCTGGTAATTAGTAGCTAGGGATGAGGAAGAAGGGATTAGAATAAAATTAATCGAACATGTGGTTGAGCCAAACAAAGAAACAATGCCTTTTTTATTGGCTCGTCAGGGAAAAGCCTTGCGGCATAAGAACCTCGGATGATATTTAATTATAACAATGATAGTCCGCCACGTGGTGTTACCACGCGGAAAAATACCGTAAATGTGAAATGTATATAATGGAATGATCTCACCTCTCGCTCGCTTCGCTTACGTTCCTTAACTTCTTTGATTTAGATATATATTCACAGGCGTCCAGTGATGGAATGAAAGAATGTCCTTTTGTACTGGCCCAGAAAGGCGTACGCACTAGCAGTGAGAAGTGGGGATGCGAGAGGTGGGAGTAACTAGAGTGGCGCTTCGATAGTTGCTGGTAGTTGATCGATGCTCACAATGAGTATCGATCTATAGTTCTAATCGATAAAATCGGACGCGCGCGATTTAACTACATCTAATTACCGTTCATTTCGGATCGTACAAAAATGGATTGCCCTATATATATATATATATATATATATATATATATATTAGAGTGGGTCAAAAACATCAATTATTTTTTATTTTACAAGTGCCACGGAAAAATGGGTTGCTAGACATCTTAAAAAAATTCTTACCAAATATGAGCACTTATTTTAATAGGAAAATCCTCCGCATCGCAGTTTTTTATTTTTTTCTCAGTCTAATAGAATAAAATTCATACTTCGTCATTAATTGATTGTACAGAAAAATGTTTGGGAAGACTTTTGTAGGAAATATATGGCTCTATAAAAAAGGTATCTTATAATTTTTCCGTAAACCTCACCATTTGAATGATATTGAAAATTAATATTAATATATATATATATGTACACGTGGCACGGAACGTGTTAATTATAATTTATATTATTAATTTATGTTATATTTTATTATTTAATATTATTTATTATTTAAAATTATTAATATTGTTATTTAAATATGGATTAGTAATATAATAGAAATTAGCAAAAGTTGGCATGGCTCGGTGAGGCAAATCACCATCCAGTAGTAATGTCCTTTCAGTAATCGTATGTAGTCCAGTCAAAATAGCCCTGAAATAGGGTTTTTGGCCTATACGGCTGGAAAAATATCAAAATAATCAAAAAAATGCGTACAAAACTGTAGGCAAAGTAAAAAAGTTCTCAACTAACGGGAAGGGGTGATAAAAATTTAAAACTATCCTGAAATACGATTTTTTAATTATATGTTAAAAATATCAAAAAAAGTTTCAAATAAAAGTTGTAGAGCATAAAATTTTAGGCCTATCTTTCTCAACAGTTGTTTTTCCCTAAATCGCATACTTTCACCGCTACGACGGTTCAAAGTACTAACAAAATAAAAATGCGAAAAAAAAAATATAAAACTTGGACTTTTTTAATTTTTTTTTTAATTATCTTTAAAAAATTACAAAGAAAAATCGTAGGGAAAAAAATTTTTTTTCATCCCTTCTATTAAAAATCAAGGGGTGGAAACGGTCTTTGCTCGATATTTCACTGTAAACGGGTTATTTAAAAAAATTTTCTTTTTCATATGAATTTTTATTTTATTTTTTAAATTTTAGTGTTGGATTTATATTTATAGATATTTACCTGCAGGAAATATCCCATTTTAAAGACATGTAATTAGTCCCTTAGTTCTACGCCTTTGTAGAAAGAAACAGAAAATGAAGATATCTCGCTCTTACTCATTGTGATATAGGTCGCCATTGCACGCATGCGCAAACTCTTAGCTTACATGCGTGCAAGTGAGATAGATATGGTATGAAAAATAAAACTCTTATAATTCTATTCATTTAAGACATTTCATTTTCAACTTATATAAACTCTATTATGTATCTTTACATATAAAAATAGAAAAAAAAAAATTTACCTCCCAAGATACGAACCCTAAAATACTCGGCCACTATTCGAACGAATCGCCGAATCCTTGTCATTATACTAAACCTATTAAATACCATTCATTACTTCACAAGTAAATTTAAATACTAGATAGCATCATAAGAATTTTTAATTGCAAATATCTCAAAAATTAATGAGTAATGGCCCCTATAACCATATATATTCCTAAAAAACAGAAGCAAAATCTATCATCCTGAAAAATTTGAACAAAATCCGAGAAGGCAAAATCTTGCGCTGTCCTTGTCAGTGGTGAAACTTAATAAAAAGTATCAGTAAGAGAGTAATCATATTTTTTTAATATATCTCGAAAGCTAAAAGAGATAAAATATTTTCGTACATAACCTTTTTGGTAGCAAATAAAATTTTCTACAAAACATAATAAACAAAAAATCGCTTTATCTCGCTTACTTTTTTAGATGTTTTCAAAAATCTATCACGCTATGTCATGGATTCGCGCGAGACTCTCGAACTATAAGAAAAAGTGTTTTCTCGTGTTATACAGCTTTCATTGAGAAGAAGCTAACAATAGATTGTCTATCTCTCTTGCACGCATGTAAGCTAAGAGTTTGTGCATACGTGCCATAGCGACCAATGTCACAATGAGTAAGAGCGAGATAGCTTCATTTTATGTTTCTTTCTACAAAGGTGTAGGGCTAATGGACTAATAACCTGTCTTTATATAAGGATATTTCCTGCAGTTTAATATCCAACACCAAAATTAAAAAAAAAAATTTTAAATATATAGGAAAAAGAAAATTTTTTTAAATAACCAGTTTTAAGTAAAATATCGAGCCAAAACCGTTCTCACTCCTTTATTTTTAATAGAAGGGATGAAAAAAAAATTGTTTTTCCCTACGATTGTTCATTGTAATTTTTTAAAGATAAATAAAAAAAAAATTTTAAAAGTCCAAGTTTTATATTTTTTTTGCATTTTAATTTTGTTAGTACTTTGAACCGTCGTAGAGGTGAAAGGGTGCGTTTTAGGGGAAAAACGATCTAAAAGAGGAAGGCCTAAAATTTTATGCTTTACAACTCTTATTTAAAACTTTTTTTGATATTTTTAACTTAGACTCCAAAAATCGTTTTCTGAGTGTAGTTTTTAATTTTTTGCACCTCTTTCCCGGTGGTTTAAAACTTTTTTACTTTTCCCACATTTTTGTACGCATTTTTTTGATTATTTCCATATATTTTTAGACATATAGGCCAAAAAACCAATTTCACGTCTATTTTGACTGGACTATTATCGTTGCAGTGAATGCTGGTCCATATGTATTTTCCCAACAGTACAAGGAATAGTCGTTTGTGTAATAGTAATAGTAGTTTGTTATCAAGCTTGAATTATGTATGCTTTCATTCAAAAATTTTGTTAGTTTAAAAAAGATTAAAGAAAAGTTTAAAGAAGTTTTTGTTTTTCGTGAATTTGATCTTTTTGTTTCTATATCGTAAACGATATTATTAAAATATAAAGTTAACGCGTCCCACTGCTCTAGAAGCCTGGTAATTACAGCCGTTACTGAAAGCCATCGAGTCTCYACTGGACACAAAATTTTATGATTTTTCAGCTCTAAAAATTGTTGATATTGTTTAAATTCATGCTGCCGCTTAGAACTTGATGAAAAGTGATTATAAATTGAATGAAATAATTTTTYACAATCAGACGGTATTGCGTCACAAGCTTCACTGGCACAAAGGTGAAGCGAATGACAAATACACGTCATGATGTAAATGTTAGGACAACTATCTTCAAATCTTGTTCTTACTGAATTATGTTTACCCATCATCGCATTACAACCGTCTGATCCGAAACCAATAATTTTATCAAAAGATACAGAAAAACGTTGAAAAGATTCCCGGACACAATTAAAAAGATGCTCTGCTGTAGCAGATACTTCTCTAGAATTATCATTAAAAATTCTACATAACTCCCAAAAATGACTAACTATTTTTCCTAGAGATTCATCGTAATACCGTACGATAATGCACAATGTTTGAGTCATTGAAATGTCAGTTGACTCATCTATCAATACACTAAAATGAGTTTTTTGTAATTTACTAGCTAGTTCTTTTTTTTCAGCAAATCCGATTACGTTTTTAATAACACATGCGCTTTTAGAAGATTTTAATCGGACTTCCTTTATAATGTHACTATCAGGAAAACACTCCTGGAGTAACGGTGTTAAGTGATCCATAATCTTRAAAGGTACATTGTGTTCTGCAAAAAAACTACACAATTTAATTTCTGCGCGGGAAACTTTATGATTCATTGAATCATTTCGAACTTCATTTGAAGCTTTTTCTATAAAATTAGACATTTTCGCTTGTTTATTTAAACCTTTTAACATTATTAAATGAGACTTATTAGTCGCATGTTTGCRAATAACCGATAACTCCGCAGTGATTGTTGCTTTGCAGAGTGAGCATTGAGCTTTTAATTTATCAGAATGAGGCCGGAGCCACGAACAAAAATCCGGATTATTAAGGGTTCATTCTGGTTTATCATTTTGAAAAAATTAATTTTTTTTTTTTTTTGCATTTTTTGAAAGTAGACATATGTAGAATTATCATACAAAAATTTTAGAACGATCCGAGCAGTCTAAGTATATTATTTTGCGACCCAAACACATAGAGATATTACAGATAGAGGAGACAAACCATCTGCGGTTGTGTAAGTGGAAATGTCTCTGCATGAATATAGCAGCAAAAAACAAAAGGTTGATGTTGACCTGACAAAAACAGAATTA
>NW_015149246.1:0-12357 GCF_001465965.1 Polistes dominula | reverse complement strand
TTTTATAAATATTAATTGTAATTTTTATGATATAAAGAATTTAGTAAGAATTTTTTAATAAAATAGAAACATTTTTAAATAGAAATAGAAAAATAGAACTAGAAAAATCGAAATAGAAAAAAATTGAATAGAATAGAATAGAATAGCTATATTCTGTCTTATTCTCTCGCAGGCTCAATCCGATATGTTTGTCTCTATTTCTCTTCTTACTAAATAACGTGGCCGTTGCATAGCGGCCCGTTGCTCTGTTGCCTATCCGTATACAAGCTCCGTTGCCTCGCCATCTACCGGTTCGTTGCCTGAACCAGCGTTTCATTTTTGTTCAAATCACTCCCTATTCTAAAGAAGTTTTAACTTAAAAAATAAATTATTTTTTTGTCAAAAAAAAATAGCTAGAGAAAATAATAAATTCAGCAGACAATACTTATCTAATAGTGCCTGTCTTTAAAGATAACGATAATAATTCTTTATTTTTCTCTGTTTTTACTTCTTTCTTTTCTTCTATATTTAAACTTTGACACAATAATATTTTTTTTTTATTAGAAATAATTTTCCGCTAAATACTTGTACTATAAATGCCATTGCTGTCGTTTCCAGATGTTGTCAAGAAATAACAACGATTTATTTGCTGATAAGGGCAAAGAAACAGAAGGACCCGCAAACTCGATTTAAAGAGTATTTCAATGATGTTGTGAGTAAAGTTACACATTTTGTACTTATTATTATCGGAATAAACGATGTCACCAGTATTACAATTTATACTTAAATCTTTAGATTTTTGATAGATTGAAGAGAGAGCAAAAAGATGTCGAGAAGAAGATTATTGTGATTGAAGGAGACACGAGTCTATTGAATTTAGGATTGTCAGAGAAGGACCGCGATCGCATTAAAGATACCGATGTAATTTTTCACAGTGCAGCATCAGTACGTTTTCTGGACAATATTCGTATTATAGTTAATACAAATATTAGAGGAACAAGGGATCTTCTCTTGCTTGCACAAGAGATGACAAGCTTAAAGGTATTTTTTTTCTAGTAAAATCATCCATATAAAAATGCGTATGTTTAGGCACAATTCCCGACTAGATCAGTTTATTTATATATAAAACTTAGTTATTTTTAAAAATAAATTGTTCCTATTTTATAATAATTTTGTTCTTTAGGCCTTTGTTTATGTTTCAACGGCTTACTCGCACTGTGTTTACAATAAAATCGAAGAAAAATTGTATAAGCCACCTATGAAGACAGAAGAMATAATTAGATTGACAGAGATTTTAACCGAAGACCAATTAGATTTAATCACCCAAAAGTAATAAAACATGAAACCTATTGCATTTTTTTAAAGATAAGTCGATAAGCTTATTTGTTTGTTTTATAGGCTAGTGGGTAAGTGGCCTAACACTTACGCATTTTCAAAGGCAATCTGTGAAGATACAGTACGACAATATTCTAATGGAATTCCAACTTGCATTGTTCGGCCATCCATTGTTGTATCAACAGAAAAGGAACCAATTGCTGGCTGGATAAACAATTTGAATGGAATTACAGGTGTTGTTTTTGGTAGCTCGAAAGGTATTTTACCAACACTGTATTGTGATAAAGACTTAATTTGCGATATAATTCCTGCCGATTATGTTGTCAACAACATTATTGCTGCAGCATGGGACGTTGCAAAAAATCGGTAATTTGTATCTCCTTTTTAGTTTACTACTAAAATAAACTTTTAGTAAATATCTTAAAATATTATTTACCTTAAATAAGTTAGAACTTTTTTTTGTATATCTTTATCACAGAGTGTTAATGTTTCCAGCAGAGATAACAAATACTTACCTGTTGACGACGAGATACCAGTTTATAATTGTGTTTCCTCCGTTCAAAGACCAATTACTTATGATACTATAATGAATAATATAAAGTTTGAGGTGTCTCAAGTCCCGCCGAAAAAAGTGCTTTGGTACGCCTCACTATGGTATATCAAGAACTATTATTTCTATATCTTTATGACAATTTTTTTGCACTGGATACCAGCAATAATAGTGGACTCTTTATTATATCTAAGAGGAAAAAAGCCAATGTAATTTATAATGATTTTTAGATTAACAAGTTATTTATTATCCGTCGATGAAATAGAGCATTAATAAACTAATGGCTTTTTTCAGACTGCTTAATGTCTACAGAAAAATAGAAAAGTTTAAACATGTAATAAGTTTCTTTTCCATGAATGAATGGGAATTTACAAACGATAATGTCTTGAAGTTATGGGACAAATTATCTGTGGTTGATAAAAGTAACTTCTTYTTTAATGTTGCTGATATTGATTGGGAGTGTTTTTCTATTACTTACATGAGAGGAGTTCGAGTATTTTTAATTAAAGACCCAATGGATACGGTTGAAGAATCCAGACATTTTTATATAAGGTAAATGTTTTATTATTTGGTTTTTATAACAAATATTATGTTTATTCTATTTAAAATTAAGTATCCTTTTTATTGTTTATCATTTCAGGTTGAAAATAGCTCATTATACGTTGAAGTGGTTTATTTATGTTTTGATTCTTTGGATTTTATATTCTTTATTATATTCTTTTTTTACTTACATATATTATTACAGACAATCTGTGAAAAACGACAATAAAACGATCTTTTCATAATTATCATTAGATAGAATAAGTTTATTATTTGTTTATAAAATAAGTATTTTTTCCTATAGCTGGGAAATATTTTTGCTATTAGACGAATTAACTTCATTTTTTACGAGAAGATTTCTTGTTCGCGTGCACTGTATGTTATGCTAACGCAAATCCGTTTAACCCTTTCACTACTACGGGTGACTATAGTCACCCGCCACAAAACGACACCCGCACACGACGGGTGACTATAGTCACCCGTCACACGATGCCACCTATACGCGACGGGTGACTATAGTCATAGACTATAGTCACATAATTATGAACACAAATCATTTTGTTTCTAAAAGTAATGTCACAAAGTCGTTTTTGAGACAAAAGGCTCCGAATGCTAAAGACTGCGCGCGCTTAATGTTCCCACTTTCGGTACGGCGCTCCGTTCTAGACGAGGTACTTCGCGGCGAGGCCCACCGTAGCGAAAGGGTTAAAACTAACCTATAATTTTTCAAGTTTATATTATACGCTGGTTTTGTACGGAAATTTCACGATAGTAAATTGATTCGGTGTGAGTGGTATTGTAGTAATACTAAATTCAGTTCTTTAGTCAACAATAAATTTATTATTTAAGTCTTAGCGACTATGTTACAATTGTTTGAATGCTTGGTGGCGACTGTATGAATGTATACTGACTGACATATTCTATAACAGAACCTTTCTTACTTTATCTCACATATTTATATCCAAATTTAGTTACATCCCTTTGGAGAGGGAAGAAAATATATGAATCATAGAACTCCATTGTAGAAGTTTCCACCCCCTTAGTCTAGTGATGAGAACAGCTTATGTTTTTATTAAAGATTCTAGTGGAAATTATGCATAAAGGAACTTTGTCTAGATAAAGGAATATCATTTCTCTTTATGTTGTCTCATGTGCTTACATAGGAATCCGAGATCGCTTGAAGGGTCTAACACTGTATCTGTAAGTCCATACAAATTGTTTATCCCAACCGCAATTGGTTCTTTTTCCGTTGCGACTACAATAGATAGCTGAACGATACAAATTGGAATTCCATTACAATATTGCCGTACAGTATCTTCACAGATTGCCTTTGAAAATGCGTAGGTGTTGGGCCACTTATCCAGTAGTCTGTAAAACATACGAATACGCTTATTGACTCATCTCTAAAAAAATGCAATAGGTTTTTATGTTTTATTACTTCAAGGTAATTAAATCTACTTGGTCTTCGGTCAAAATCTCTGCCAATCTAATAATATCTTCTGGTTTCATAGGTGGCTTATAGAATTTTTCTTCGATTTTATTGAATACACAGTGCGAGTAATCCGTTGAAACATAAACAAAGGCCTAAAGAAAAAAGTTATAATAAAATTAAAAAAAAATCATGTGTGCAGATCACACGTGTTAGAAGTGAAACCTTCAAAAATTAAGTTTCTAGAGAATCAGACGAGTGCACAGTTTCAAGAATAAGATAATTGTAAGATTTATTTATTATAATATTATTACCATATATAATAAAGGTCACCGGTATGATGCGTGAGTGGAATAGTCCATAAAAAGTACACTTTTCCAAATTTAAGGAATAAAAATGGAATGCTGAATGCGATAGTTATAAATAGACACCAGAATGGTAGGATGTTTATCAAAGGAAATATACTTCCTCAGAATTTAGGTAAAAATAAATAATCCATTTTTTGAAACTCAGGTATAAAATTTTTTTTGTTAGTATGGTATTCTATTTCCCGTTTTCATCTACATTCTTGCACTATATAACAAACATTTTAGAATAGATGAAATAAAGACGTTACGAAAAACATATGGAAAATACTGCTGGACTGAACGAAGGTTCTGGTAAAATTCAATGAAAGATCTAATAAAGATATTCTCTAGAAATGTTTTTTCAACTCTGTAGCCTACCACACTTCGAGACCCTTATTATTTATAACATATTTCGTCCTTATTCTTTGGACCACAAGCTTATCTTTCTAAATACTCTCGTCTAAATAAAGATCTGAACAACGAGAAATCTAAAAAATGCATTGAATCGTATTGCTCTCTCAGCTTATCAAACTGTGTACACTACGAGTCTCAAATTTCAGCTCCGTGGTAAGATCCACCGATTCACGCTGGGCGTTCAACATCTTAAAAATGTTTTTATTTTATTGAAAAATTAGTATAAGTCTCTTAAATACGCAAATATCACAATTTATAATATAATTTTCATACATGCATGGGTCAGTACACCTCTTTGGATATTTTTCATATAAAAATCAAATTTATTAGACATATTTTTTCTTTAGGTATCAAAGATATTTTATAAAAAAGCAAAATATAAAAATGTGACAGTAATTTACTTGCTTTTGAATGGAATTTGTCAGCTGCTCCTCATTTATTCCACAGTATTCTCTAATTCTTTTTCTCTGATGTATCTGGTAATCCTTTTTTTTTATATCTTAGACAAAACAATTATTATATATTCTATGTACTTTATAATTATTTAATTTAATATTTGCTAAATATGAATTTATTACTAATTTTTCAATAAAATAAAAACATTTTTAAATAGAAAAGATATGACACGTTGTAAAAAAAAACTATAGGCATGAATATTATCCCATCGATAATAAAGATAATAAATGTAGATCGAATTTCAACAGACCTTCCCGATTTTTATATGTCTTTTCTTATGATAAGGAACTGACCTTGGGGTGTAGGAAGCTGACTAAAACTAATATTTTCTAACTTCTATCCATCAAGATTGGATGCTGAATGCGATAGCCATAGATAGAGACGAAAATTGTAGAATATTTGTCGACAGAAAGATACGTCACGGAAACGGAGCTATGTAACGAAGCTATGAAACGGCTGCTATACTAAATAATGAGAGAAAAAGAGACAAAAATATAGAATTTAGCCTGCGAGTGAATGAGACGGAATGTAGCTATACAGTTTTTCCTATTCTCGGTCTCCTCTTTATGCTATGCTTCGTAGCTATCGCTCCTGGTTGTATATGTGTGCGTTTGCGCGCGACTGCATACTACAAAGCGTGGACACGTATTCTTTCGATACTCGAAATGCTTGTAGGTACGAGCGATAGAAAAGTAGAAGAATAAACAGAGATAAGCACGTTGGTATGCGACAAAAGTATAAGGTCCCAACCAACCGACGGTCGAAATAAAGAAAGAAGGTGCGTGGTCTCTTTTTATTTTACCAAACGTGTCATTTCTTTTCTATTTAAAAATGTTTCTATTTTATTGAAAAATTAATATTAATAAACTATTTATTTATTTCGCTAATATTATAATTAACAATTATGAAATTTAAAGAATATAATATTTGTATTGTCTGCAATATTTTACAAAAAAATGACGTGATTATCAGATAAATCAGAAAAAAAAAATTAATAAACATTGTAGAATACTTTTTTTATAAATATCCAAAGACATGTTTTTTAATTATAATGTTTGCGTATTTAGGAAATTTTTATTAATTTTCTAATAAAATAAAAAAGTTTTTAAATAGAAGAAACTAGACACGTGACAAAAACAAATAAACCTTTTTTCTTTATATTTTCAATAAAAATATAATAATATAACTTATTTTACCAATATAGCGAATAAATTATAGAAAATAAATTTTTTATAAAAAATGTTTAATACTATAAAATAAAACAGGGGAAATGATATATAGATATTAAAATTGATGTAATTAAAAACCGCATGAAACGAAAAAAATACGACCAGAATTGTTCCCTTCTTTTACAGTATCTTCAGGTATTAGTTGCAACACAAAAAGAAATACTTTTGTGTGTTACCAAATAATAAAGATATCTCACATTCACAAAAGTGTGAAAAGTTTAAAAGAAAGAGAATTCATCTACCTGAGTTTAAAAAAAAAATATATTATTTTTACTTAGTTTAAGATAGGATCTTTCCACCGACAAACATTCTACCATTTTTGTTTTTATCTATGGCTATCGCATTTAGTATTCCATTTTTATTGCTTGGATTGGAAAAAGTGTACTTTTTATCAGCTATTGCACCCGGAGACTATACCGGTGCCGTTTGTTTTTTTTATTATTTTAATTATAATATTTCCGAATTTAAAAATTTTACATATTTTTCAATAACATAGATAAATTTTTAAATAGAAGAAACTGGAAACGTGACATAAACAAATAAGCCTTTGCTATTATATTTCCATTAAAAATACAATAATACAACTTATTTTAAAAATATGAAATATGAAAAAAAAATTTTTTTATATTAAAAAAATTAAAAAAAAAATTAAAATAATTTATAAAATCAAACAACGAAAATAAAACGATTTATTTAGTATTAAATTCTTTATTTCGCAAATATTATAATAAATAATTATAAAATACATAGAATATATAATAATTTTATTATCTGAAATAATTAAAAAAATAAAAGGATTACCAGATACATCAGAGAAAAAGAATTAGAGAATACTGTGAATAAATAAGGATCAGCTGACAAATTTCATTCAAAAGCAAATAAATTACTGTCACATTTTTATATTTTGCTTTTTTATAAAATATCTTTGATACCTAAAGACAAAATATGTCTATTAAATTTGATTTTTATATAAAAAATATCCAAAGAGGTGTACTGACCCATGCATATATGAAAATTATATTAAAAATTGTGATATTTGTGTATTTAAGAAATTTATACTAACTTTTCAAAAAATAAATACATTTTTAAGATGTTAAACGCCCAGAGTGAATCGGTGGATCTTACCACGGGACCTAAATTTGAGATTCGTAGTGTACACGGTTCGATAAGCTGAGAGAGCGATACGATTCAATGCATTTTTTAGATTTTTCGTTGTTCAGATTTTTATTTAGACGTGAATATTTAGAAAGATAGGTTTGTAGTCCAAAGAATAAGGACGAGATATATAATAAATACTAAGGGTCTCGAAGTGTGGTAGGCTACAGAGTGGAAAAAACATTTCTAAAGATTATCTTTATTAGATCTTTCATTGCATTTTACTAGAACCTTCGTTCAGTCCAGCAGTATTTTCCATATATTTTTCGTAACGTCTTTATTTCATCTATTCTAAAATGTTTGTTATATAGCGCAAGAATGTAGATAAAAACGGGAAATAGAATACCAGACTAAAAAAAAAAAAATTTATACCTGAGTTTCAAAAAATGGATTATTTATTTTTACCTAATTTTTGAGGAAGTATATTTCCTTTGATAAACATCCTATCATTTTGGTGATTATTTATAACTATCGCATTCAGCATTCCGTTTTTATTGTTTTAATTGTGAAAAGTGCACTTTTTATCAGCAATTCCACCCAGGGACCATATCGGTGACCTTTATTATATATGGTAATAATATTATAATAAATAAATTGTACAATTATCTTACTCTTAAAACTGTCCATTCGTCTCATTCTCTCGAAACTTAGATTTTTGAAGGTTTCACTTCTAACACGTGTGATCTGCACACACGATTTTTTTTCAAATAAATCTAATATCTATTGTTATGCCTCTGTAGATTTTTCTTATTCTTTTTACGTTATCTTTCAAAATTGCTAACGGTGGTGTTTACGCGCTAGCGGCTGGGCAGAGCACACCATATTGCCTGTTTGTTCCCATGGCGTAGTGATACTAAGGATTGCGGTGTATGTTCTCTAACACCTTTTTAATCAGTAACAGAATGGTACTCACAGAATAAACTACGAATCGTTATGCATTCCTAGTTACAGAATTTACTTAAGAATAAATTAAAGAATCGTAATAAAGTATCTTACGGTAATTTATGTTATAAAATAACTCCAGAATAATTAGCAACAATTTAGTTAGCATTTAACAGTAATAGTTAGTTTTCAAGTTGAAGTGCGACTTTACGTTATCAAAATAAACAATTAAATGTAACTATTGTTTAGACATTGAAGTCTTGTGTCAGTTATTTTAAAAAGAAAGTTAAACCTTCTCCCAGGGCATAACAATAGATTAAAATAATTGTATTGTCTGCAATATTTTACAAAAAAAAAGAAAATATTGATTATAAGATACATAAGAGAAAAAGAATTAGTCAACATTGTAGAATATTTTTTTTATAAATATCCAAAGACATGTTTTATAATTATAATGTTTGCGTATTTAGGAAATTTATACTAATTTTTCAATAAAATAGAAAAGTATTTAAATAGAAGAAACATAAAACGTGACAAAAACAAATAAACCTTATTTACTTTATATTTCCAATAAAAATACAATAATATAACTTATTTTACAAATATAGAGAAAAAAAATATAGAAAGTAAATTTAAAAAAAAATTTTTAATACTATAAAATAAAACAACGGAAATGATAAATAGATATAAAAATCGTTGTAATTCAAAACCCGATGAAACGAAAAAAATACGACCAAAATTGTTCCCTACTTTTACAGCATCTTTAGGTATTAGTTGCAACACAAAAAGATATACTTGTGTTTGTTATCCCATAATAAAGATATATCACATTCACAGAAAGTGTGAAAAGTGTGAATGAAAAAAAATTTATCTACCTGAATTTCAAAAAAATATATATTATATTTACTTAGGCTAAAAAAAAGATATGATAATCTTCCACCGACAAACATTCTACCATTTTTGTTTCTATCTATGGCTATCGCATTTGGCATTTCATTTTTATTGCTTAAATTGGGAAAAAGGTACTTTTTATCAGCTATTCTACCCAGAGACCATACCGGTGATCTTTAATATACATGGTAATAATATTATAATAAATAAATTCTAAAATAATGTTACTCTTAAAACTGAGCATTCGTTTCATTCTCTTGGAACCTAAATTTTTGAGGGTTTCACTTCTAATACGTGTGATCTGGAAACATTTTTTTTTTATACCCAAAATTTTTTTTTGTCCCGTAACGTAAGTGACTACGTTTCGCTATCATAAAGAACTACTGATAGCATTATTGTACTGTATGTAAATTTTGATATTACTCTGTGACCATATATTTGTTTTTATGTCACCCTTATTTGCAGCTGCAGCTCATTTCTTATGTTTATTAGGGTTTTTGCGCTAATAACACTTTACCGACCGGCATTCTATTGATCTATTTTTTTATTTATTAAATTTGGTTAAGACAGCTAACCGTGCCGGTTTTTGAGAAGATCTGCGGCTCAGTAGGGGGTGAGAAAGGCATAGAATATTCGAAACGCCACTGGTCGGTAAAATTTTAACAACTAATGTCTGCTTATTGTCTCTCAACAATGAAATATCGTCCGCGTATGTTAACAGATGCATTGTGCCGTACAGCTGCAACCATCTTTACGTTTCTGCAATTTTTTGATAGCACTTGGACCCTCTTTTTTAAACCGTTATGCTTGATAAATGTTTCCTACATTAAATTGCCTATTCTTACTTTACTCCTAGTTTCTTTTGGGCAAACTTGAATCAGGATAAAAAGTTTTTTTGGTATACCCTTTCGTATTACAATTCAAACATTTTATCCATTGTATTGAATCAATCGCATTTTTCAAACCGATATACAGTTGGTATAACGATTGATCCAATTCTCTTTTTTCTACAAGATTAGCCGAATAGTATATATTTGGTCTGTATTCGATATATTTCAACAAATACCCTACTTATAATCTTCTATTACCTCTATTGCTTACGATACAATCCCTATTATTAAAATATTTGGAAGGATTCATTATCGTCATTATGGTTGTAATTTTAAGGAAACTGTTTATTTAAAAATCATTCATAAACTCATATAATTATTAATTGCATTTTTTAAAATAAAGTTAACAAATGATTCTTAGTTTATTATTTGATCATAATTGTCCTTAATATTATAATTAAGTAGATCCGTCTGTTATGATTAAATGCATGTGTTGCGTACAGGTGCCTTGATCAGTACAATGTTCTTTATTTATCGTAAAATGAAACGGTTTTAAGGGATGGTGGAGTAATGTGAATCGAATTGTTCCGTGGAGGACTGTGAATCGAATTGTTCCTTTATAATACGCTGCTGCGTTGTTGTAGGTAAACTATCGCCCCGATGCTGAGCTGCCTGTTGATTGCGTGATGAAATGTGGTTAGGCTGCCTTGTCGGGTGCCGATGAGTTTTCCTTGTTCTTGATGCGTTGGTTATATGTGAATCGAGTGTTGCTGACTGAATGGCTTGGATCGACGATTTTCCGTGGCCTTTTATAGGGAACGGGCARTCCTGTGCRCCMMMTTCCCMRAATTGATTGGCCAATGACCGTCGGGTCACTCTCCATGGTCCGTCGAGCTAGTATAGGGTTGTCGAGAAAAATCAAGCTGCTCGGGAAAGCTTTGTCTTAAAGAAGCGGCGTTGTGTCCACTTGTGCTAGCGCATACGCCGAAAGAAACGGCGCCGGYAGGTCCCGCTTCTGTGCCCTGTTCCAAACTTCGATCGCGTCAGGCAACCATTCACACAGTCCACATCACATATTGCGCAATACGCAACAGCATGTATCGTCTGGCTTTCCGAGAACTTGAGGATATTCTCCATGTTCTTAAAAACTGGATATCTCTGCGACTTTCTGAAACAAAAGAATTTATTGTTATTCCCAACATCTTGTGGGCTGTGGAGCGTTTTAAGTGACAAAAACGGAATAGATACTTTACTTTTTTATTGTACTGAAAGTGAAATACGAACTGATGAGTCGATTGTCTTTTATACTAATTTCTTACATTATAAAACAAAAGGTTTGTAATAAGTGAGAATAGCGTTTAATATAAAAAATAACTTTACAATTATATTTACTATTTTCGATCAAAAAATGCATTCTATGGAATATCTTTAGAATTCCGATAAAAGGCTATGCTTAATAGAATCAAATAAGAAGAAATAGGAAGCATGGTAATTATAAACACCAAAAATATTATTGTGGAAGGCCTGTATTTTTGTGATAGTTCTGTAACAAAAAAACAAATTTAGTATGTAAAAAAGCTTTTAAATACATATATAATTGCAGGTAAATAAAAGAAGAGAACGTATTATATTGATTTGGAACATTTAGATTTGTATCAGAAAGACATTTGATTATTATGTCTGTTATGTATTGGTTGCCCACACACATACATACACACACACACACACACACAAAGTTGATATCTTTTAAAATATGATGTATTAAAACAAGGTAGATAAAATATGCACCTGAAATATGTTAACACATTAAACTCCGATCATATTTTATTGTAGAATTCTGCTTATTACAATATATAAGCATGTTTTAAATGTTAAAGTATATTGTTCTTATAAATTGTTATTTTTTTCTGTCCTTATATAAATTCTTAGAATCCATAGATATTGTTCTGTACCAAATAAAACTAAAAATCTGTACGATCTGAAAGGATCATGCGGTAATTAGCGGTATTCAAAATTCGCGCGCGTCCACCTCCATCGTTTAAGATTCTAGATCGATACTTATTGTGAGCATCGATCAACTACCAGTAACTACCGAAGCGCCCCTCTAGTTAACCCCACCTCTCGCCGCGCAACTTCTAAATCCCCTAGTGCCTACGCCCTGCTGGGCTCTTAAGAATGTTAGTGCTGCCTTATACAATCTTAATACTTATTAAAATGGCTAAGTCGTGTGATAAAAATTTAAAAATACTATACTGGAACTGTCACTCTATTTCTGAAAAAGAAGAAGAAGTACGTCACTTGCTAACTGACTTAGACATTC
>NW_015149245.1:20128-31427 GCF_001465965.1 Polistes dominula | reverse complement strand
ATAGGACAAGAAAGTTTAGGAATCACTGGATTACAATGTAATCTAAATTTAAAAAAGTGTAATCTAAATAATTTTATCATATGTTTTTTAAATTCATCTCTTTAATTGTAATAATTTTTTTAATCATTTGATTCTTTTTATTATAGTTTTTAAATTGATTAGTTTTAATTGATTGACACTAATTTGTTAATTGTCTAATTGTATTACCTTAATCCTTTAGATATCAAAAAATAAATAACATAACATATTAATTAGCTGTGTGCCCTGTCGACAACGCTGTGTGCCGCGTTGTTGTGGCTCAGTCTAATTACCACGTTGAGCACCATGCTCATTTTTAACCCTTTCGCGCCGAGCGCCGCATATATGCGGCATCCACTCGACGACCTGTGGGTACGGGCGCCGCATATACGCAGCATCCACGCCACGACTGCTGGGTACGAGCGCCGCATATGTGCGGCATCGAAAATGATCTGTACAAGTGCCATCTATAATCGATGGCAACATTTTTCATTATCGGCAGAGCATTTTTCTTTGATTTTATTGACGAATTGGATTGGATCATTCGATCGTTTACTGTTTTATAGCGAACATTCTATCGAATCCATTAGGCAGTAAACGATTTTACATATTTGGTTTTTACAGGAATTAGGAATAGATCGGCTTAAGGTATAACTATTAAAAATTAGACTTTTGAGGTTAGGGTTTTATTTGAAAATGTATTTACAAAAATATCTTAGGCCCTTTCAGAATGAGTACAAAGCATAAAAATAGTATTATGTCTGAAACTGAAGTAGCCGATTTTGAAAATGAAAATAATGTCCACCGGTGTAAAAGACGACGGAGAAATAATATATGCAGTACTTCAGAATCAGAAGCAGAGKTAATTGACGATAATACAAAGGACACCCAGTGCAACACAACATGGACATCGAAAAATTTCGCACCAAGGATTCATAAATTTTCCTCAAAAAATTCAGGACTAAAGAAGRAAATAGGAAGATCGTCAAAAATTATCGATTACTTCGAACTATTTTTTTACCAAGAGCTCGTAGAATATATTGTAGATGAGACTAATTATTACTCGGCTCAAAAGAGCAATAACAACATGTATACTCAAAAAAACACGACATTAGAGGAAATGTACTGTTTCTTTGCGTTGTCACTACTCATGACACGTAATAAAAAACTAACGTTACACGAGTATTGGAGTACGGATAAATTTTTACAAAGTAGTATTTTCAGTGAAGTAATGAACAGAGATCGGTATCTTTGGATACTACAGATGATACATTTTACCCGTCAACAAGGGCCCGCTGAAAATCATCTATATAAAATAAGTGACCTAACAAACATGCTACGAGAATCGTTCTGCGAGACATTTTATCCATATGAAAAAATTTGTATTGATGAAAGCTTGATGTTATATAAAGGTCGGCTTTCCTTCAAGCAGTACCTTCCGTCGAAAAGGAATCGATTTGGAATAAAATCATACATACTCTGTGATTGTAAAACAGGCTATGTCCAAGATCTTATAGTTTACGAAGGAAAGTCAACTGTTACAGAAAGTGACATCAGCGGAATTGGAAAATCAGGTGCAATTGTTTTATCGCTCTTGCAACCATATTTAGGCCAAGGTCACACACTGTACACTGATAACTTTTATTCGAGCCCAGCATTATTTAACTTTTTACACGATAACTATACGAATGCATGCGGCACTGTCAAGAAAAGACGTCAAGGAATGCCGAAGATGGAAGAGAGACTGAAAAGAGGAGGAGCATGTTTTCGTACAATAAAAAACTTGCTAGCGTTGAAGTGGATGGACAAAAAAGAAGTCTATATGATTTCCACTTTACATACTGTAAATTTTGAAGCAGTATCGAGATATGGAGGGCAACAGAGTGTCCAGAAGCTCATTTGCATCACAGATTACAATAAGTCAATGGGAATTGTAGATAAGGTGGACATGGTACTAAGTACCGTAAATTCAACGCGAAAATCACTAAAATGGTATCAGAAATTTTTTTTCCACCTCATGGACATCTGTGTGTGGAACGCATATTGTATGTACAAACATAATCGGAGAGAAACAATATCGATGGCAAAATTTCATCTGACGCTGATAAAACAGATAGTCCAAAAGTATCGTCATAATGCAACGGGACGTCAAGGCAGACCCGCTGATAATCCGATGAGGTTAACCGACAGGCATTTTCCCACATTTTGTAAGCCGAAAAACAGAAGACGACGAAGTGTGATTTGTAGCAAAAATGATAAAAGAACGGATTCGTGGTATGAGTGCAAAGATTGCGATATTGGCCTTTGTATAGATCCTTGCTTCAGAATATACCMCACAGAATTATATTATTAGTTTTTATATATCTTTTACGTATTATATTTACACATTATATTTTAATAATTTTCCTCTCGTTATTAATTATATTAAACATTTAATCGTTAAGTTTTGTAATTATATAAATACCTATGTTACCTATAATTTTGTACTTTGTACATTAATAAATTTATAAGACTTTTCATATTAACAATGTAAATATACTTATTACATTAGAGCAATGATTGTTTTATTCAGCACAGTTCCTATTTAGGACTTAGAACAACATATATACAGAAACCACGCGCACTGTGCATATTTTCGGCGCGAGTTTCCGTTCAGTGACGGTACTTCGGCGGACGGGGCTGCCGTAGCGAAAGGGTTAAGGAAGTCACCGTCAGGCCACGCGCGCTGCTTAGAAATATAATGTTATACGCTGTCAGGCAGCAATGGCTGACGCACCCTAAACGGAAAGTCAAGTGTCTGCCATCGTTGGCGGACATAGTGTTCCACGTGTTAAATAGAAAAGAAAAAAAAGAGAAAGCATAAGTTTTTAAAATGTTACACCTTCCTCTTTCGAGACGAGCTCTCGGCTCTTTATGGGAACTTTAATCTTTCCGTAGACGAAAAGACGTATAAACGGCATTTTTCCTTTAAATGATAACGTAACTTGCCTCCTCCGCTCTTTAGAAGACAATACAAAATAATTAATCTCAATTTCAAAACAATATAACACAAAATCAAATACTAAAATACTCAATTAAATGAAATTAAAAATTGAATATAAATATTGAAAAACGAGCTTTAATACACTCATAATACACTCGTCGTTAACCTGCACCGAATCAAGAAGACAATCATTGGTTTCCTTCGTTATCTTTATCTCTATAAAATTCCCCTGTCACAGTGTTATTCTTATTCCCCGAAACGACTTGACCGATTTATATGAAATTTTTTGTGTATATTCGGTAGGTATGAGAATAGTTTTTCTTATATTTCTTATACCCCTGAGTAATAAGGGTGACCCACCACAATTATTTCTCCTTTAAAAGGATATTAAGAAAAAAGAGAAAAAAAAAACAAATGTTATGTGCGTATATTCAGACAATGTAAAATTATATGATGTGAAGTAAGTGGTGATCTTATGTTACCGTTCATGCGCAGTTCGTTCGATATTAAGARAAAAGAGGAAAAGAAGACAAATGTTACGTGCGTAGATTCAGATCTATCTATTTATTTATTAGCCACAGCAACGCGTGGCYGGGGCACCYCTAGTCTTTATATACTTATTACACTCACCATTATTTTTCGCTACTTCCTTCATTCTTTCTCGAAGTCTCCAGATCATCCCCGATAAACTAAAGACTGGATCTTTCCGATACTTTCGGATCGGGTAAGTTCAGGAGACTTCAGCGCATTCATAATACACAAAGCAATATTACCAAATGGTGGTAGTACATCTTTCAAATAAAATAATACACGTTTGCACGCACATATACATTCAATCGCCGCATGCAAATAAGGGCATATCCTAGATGTTATCATCAATACTTTTAGAAATATTCCTACACATGCACACACGTACTCTTTATCTTTTCTCTCACTCTTCTCGCATATGTTCCAAATATTCCCCATGAACATATTTACATAGGTTCAAATGTTCCACCGCGCACTCACTGAAATCTATAGCCGTATAAACAATTAAATTTTTAAAAATAAATTAATTATTTTAGAAATAAATTAATGGAATAAAAACCTAGCTGTATGCGAATGCAACGTTGTGCCAAAATTTCAAAACAATCAGTAAAGTACTTTAGAAGATTTGCGATTAGGCACATACGATATCTACATTTTTATATATATATAGATAGATAGATAAATATAGATTTAAGCGTAGAAAAACATTGCTGTTGTTCTAGCAAAAATCTCTCTTTCATTTTAATGGGTGCCTAGTAGATAATATACAGATTATCTAGATATTTAGCTGATTATCCAGAAGTTAAGCTTATCACGTAATATACGCTTATTCTTACATTTACGTGGCCCTTTTTATACACGTAAATTTTTTTTTACTCAGAAAATTAAATCTTTATTGTAACGTACTCAACCGCTTTCTTTTTTAAAGTGAAAACTTTTTTAGAATGGGAGTGATTTGAAAAAAATGAAACACAGTGCTGCGTAGAGCTGAAGCAACCTGTAGCAAAACGGAAGAAAGCAGAAAAAAGAGACAAACATATAGGATTGAGCCTGCGAGAGAATGAGACAGAATGTAGCTATATAGTTTTTCCTATTCTCGGTCTCCTCTTTATGCTCTGCTTCGTAGTTATCGCTCYTGGTTRTGTATGTGTGTGTTTGTGTGCGTYTCCRTAMTGCGAAGAGTGGACACATATTATTTCGATACTCCAACTGTTTGTTGGTAGGAGCGATAGAAGGGTAGAAGAATAAACAGAGATAAGAACGTAGGTATGCGACAAAAGTAAAAGGTCTAAACGAACCGACGGTAGAAATAAAGAAAGGAAGTGCGTGGTCTGCTTTTCTTTACCAAACGTATCATTTCTTTTCTATTTAAAAATATTTCTATTTTTTTATTGAAAAATTAATATTAAATTCTTTATTTCGCAAATATTATAAATAATAATTATGAAATATATAGAATATAATAATTGCATTGTCAGCAATATTTTACAAAAAAAAAAATGATTACAAGATTCATCAGAGAAAAAGAATTAGACAACACTGTAGAATATTTTTCTTATATTCTTATAAATATCTAAAGACGTGTTTTTTAATTTTAATGTTTGCGTATTAAGGAAATGTACACTAATTTTTCAATAAAACAGAAACATTTTTAAATAGAATAGATATAAATAGAAACTGGACACGTAAAACCAAAAAATAAACCATATTTTTTAATTTTATTTTCAGTAAAAATACAATAATGTATATTATTTCTAAAATATAGAAACAATTTTATAAATAAAAAATATTAAAAAACAAAATAAACAAAAAAATTTTTTTTTTAATTAAAAAAATTATAAAAAAACTAACAATGAAAACTAATAAATAATAGATTTTAATTTCGTTGTATTTCAAAGCTAGATGAACCGAAAAAAATACGACAACAATTTTTCCTTTCTTTTTACAGTATCTTAAGATATTTGTTGCAACAAAAAAACTACTTATTTGTGTAAACCCATAATAAAGATATCTCAATTTCAGAGAAAATGTGTCTGAATGAAACTAATGCCTGAGTTTCACGAAAAGGATATTTTATATTTACTTAATTTACGACGAATTATATTTCCTTTGATAAACATCCTATGATTTTGGTGTCTATTTATAACTATCGCATTCAGCATTCTATTTTTATTCCATAAATTTGGAAAAGTGTACTTTTTATCGGCCATATTCCACTCACTAAATCATACCGGTGACCTTTATTATATATATGGTAATAATATTATAATAAATAAATTCTACAATTATCTATCTTACTCTTGAAACTGTGCATTCGTCTCATTCTCTGCAAACTTAGATTTTTAAAGGTTTCACTTCTTACACGTGTGATATCTGCACACATGCTTTTTCTTTTTGTCTTTTACTCTTGAAATTATCGTCATCGAAGACAATTGTTAGATCATGTTAGTTTTCTAAGCCAATGAGCTTCGTGGGTGTCAGTATGAGTATCCAATAGGAATAAAGTACGCATATCCTAAAAGCTGATTTGCTGTAGAAAAGAAGGAACTGTCAGAGAAGTGGGGGCAGACATAGGTTTATAAATAGGATCGAGACGCGAAGCGAGCCATTTCTGTTCGACTTGTTGAGTCTTATGTTCTTTTTTTTTTTGTTGGTAAGATTGATCTGTTTCACGTAAAATCAGCGTATCTTTTATACGGATTGATCGTTAACAAAAAAGAATAATTTAGATTAAACATAATCAAATTTGAGAAAAAATATTTTTGATATTACCTGCAACTAGTATTATTTTATTATTGCTTATTGAAAATGTGCGTGCCGGCGGAGGTCTCAATCCATGAGCTAGCTACTACAGAAAAGGTAAAAGAAGCTTACTTTAGTTCTTAACATATTGCATGCAGCGTTCTGCTATTTCAGAGCCCACCTCATATTTTTATTTGCTGTTTATGTATACTAATTTATTATTTATATTAAAAAATGTCGCTTTTATCTCACCAAGTTAATTTTCGTTTAAAGTATTATTTAGTACATCTGATATTTCATCAAACAACAAAAATTGGCTTAAATTTTTATTTTCATTTAATACTATTTTAGAATTAGTGTTTCTTTCATAAATAAGTTATTATAAATCATCATTTAATGATTGAAAAAATAATTATTTTTAAAAAGCTTTTTTCTTACAAATTATCATAATACACGATTCTTGAAATAACAGAATGCCGAACATTAAACTACTTTTTAAGGTAAGATGTGTAAAATATATATAATATGTAACTATATGTATATGTTTTTATGTGTATACGGTAACTAACAATGTCCGTCTGAGTTTTACGCTCTCGGACTGTAGACATTCATTTTGTTTTTCGTTAATCATTTGTTAGGAGAATATAATATATGATTTTATTACCTTGGTAACGTAACAAGAAAATTTATTTTTAATTCCTTTATTCAATCTTTTCAGTCCAAAAAAAATTTGAAAACGATATACCCACACATTATGTTAACATTTTATGATAACATTTTAACTTCTTATTTTAACTCTACTACCTACACCTCTTCTTTATTCTTTCCATTGTCCTATTGTTATTTATTCTCATCTTTTTCCTTAACTTTTTCTTTCTTTGAAATCCCTACTTCTTCTCTCCATAGCAGATAAACGATTTTATGACCGTGTTTTGTTTTTGGCAACGCCATAAGTACACGCGTGCACACAAAACACACCCCAGCGCGCACGCGCGGATCACATACATCCATACATACATATACTTGTCTCATATACTACACAACGCGGACAAAAGAAAGTATAACATTTTTTGTAGCTTTATTTCTAAGAAATTTATCTTATAAAAATATCTATATTTTCAATTCCAATAGCGTTTGTTATTCTACATCCTTAAGGTGCGATTTCATGCTGACGCTTGACGCTAGCTTTGAGCGTCAAATTTGACCACATTATATAATTTCGATTGAAGTGCCATATCTAGATAAGAAGCAGCGATAAAGCTGAAAATATTTGAGCTTTAAATTAATTAACGCTGGTATCATTTGCTTGACGCTAAAAAAGTAAAGATACAGGCAGTTGCGCTTGCGCTTGTTAGATATTATTTAATAATTATTTATTAATTATTATAATATATAACATATTATGGATTTTGAAGAGGTAATACCTATAACAATTCTCTGTTTCATATAAATTAAACAAATCATTTTTTGCTTTGTAAAAAATTAAATACTACATTCTAACCTATTATTGATACTCATAAAAATATAAACAAACATTTTAATATGCCTTACATGTTATACAAAAAACAAATGTTCATTAATAAATTGCATTGATAATGTTCATCTTCTTACAAGTATTTTATAAATTATTATTTTTGCACTGTTAATTGTACTGTGTTGTTGTTGATCCGAATAGATGTTAGGGAATAACATAAATCGATAAGTCAGCTTTCGATTTTTTTTTACTTGTAAAACGCTATTTTAATTCGTCAATGTCGCTTGACGCTACAGTTTGACGCTCAGATTTGAAGCTGCTTCTTATCTAGATGGCACTTCATTAATAATTGGCAATAATTGGCATTAAAGATGGCACATTATATAATTATATAATATGGTCAAATTTGACGCTCAAAGCTAGCGTCAAGCGTCAGCATGAAGTCATCGCACCTTTACATTTCTTCTGTTTTTATATATACATAATTCATATACGGCACAAAACACTGCTTCTGCTGTTTTATTCCTGAATTTCTTTTATTGTTACAATTTTTTATATTATTTTTTGGTCAAGACTTTCATATCTTGATTAATAAGTGGCTATCAGTCGAAAATACTGCTTTTAATGAATCGAATAATAATTATTAATTTATTTTTATAATTTAAATAGTATTATAATTATGCATTTTTTTTAAATATTGATTAAATATTTATTTCTTTTGTCGGTCAATATTTCATACATTTTAGCTGATTAGACAGAAGTAGAAGTAGAAGTAGAAATATTATTTTAATTGATACATGTATGAATGATGTACATAATATTAAATTAAACATTATATGTTTAAATTTAATAACAAATTTAATAATTTATCAATTATATACTTTTTATTTTTGTAATGTTAAAATTTGTAATATTAGATATTTTGTTATTGTAATTTTTGATAAATATTTATTTTTCTTGTGCGAGGAATTTTATCAATATCTACATATTAGCTGATTTACTAGAAGTAGAAATTGAAATGTTTTATTGTTTATAGTTTCAGTATTTAGTTATTAAAAGATAAGAATAAATTGCACTTTATAGATTGTTTTTGTAAAAAAAAGAATTTACAGGAATACGCGTGAGTCGTTCCTTATTTACTTACAGTAGTATTTTTTATTATATAATACTCTACTGTTCTACTATTAAATTATTATAATCACAGACATTATATTATTTAATTATTTAGTTGTTAACATATTCGTCCAATTTTATTCAATTTAAAAATTAACATAAAAAGCGTTTATTTTTTTCTTTTTTTTTTTCGATTTTCTTCTTTTTTCATATAATATTTTTTGTTAAAAACAGAAAAATATATATTACGTCTCAACAATTAATTAATAGAACTCCTGTGTAATTAATGTAATAAAACATTCAATATAATCATCCTTTTTTCAACATTTAAAATAACGAGAAAACGTTCTTTTATTTTATAATTTGTCAAATAGTCACAGATAGAATCAAAATCGTAGGATGTTTATCGTCGAGGGAAATAGAATTCTTTTTTAAATACACTATCTATCGATCTCTTAGTGAAAGAAAACTCCACTCAGAGATTAAGAGGAGAATATTCTGTAGGACAATAAATTTCCAAACAAACTTAAGAATTATTGGGACATATTGGTGCGACAAAAACCATTGTGCTGTGTCTGGATCTTCAAGTGGTTTCGGATTTCAATGTAAAAACACAGGCAATACCCTATAAAAAGAAACGATATTCCTTTATTTTAAAACAAAGTTTTTTTATGCAGGATTTCCACTACGTTCTTTACCAAAAACATAAGTTGTACCCATCGGTGGACTATAAGGGTGGATCCTTCTGCTATTAATCGATGAGATTTGTAATCTCCTTCCTTTTCAAAGAGTTCCATCAATCGATGGGTAGAGCTTTCGTTTTAAGTAAAGATCGTAGTTGAAATCATGCATAAAGGAACTTGGTTTTTTCTAAACAACGGAATATAACGATATTTCCTTCCAATCTCTGAGCGGAGTTTTCGTTCACTAAGATCGATAGCGTATTCCAACAGGAAATAAAATAAGGAAAGAACTAAATTTTATCGTCTACAATAGCGTATTTAAACAGGAAATAAAATAAAGGAAGAATTAAATATTAATTTTATCGTCTATAACATCGTTCTTTTATTTCAATGTTTTTTTTACTTTTCTCAAATTTAAAAATAACAATGTTTTTTCAAATAAAGAAACTGCAAGAATATTAATGTATAATTCAACGTTAAGGGGGTATTATTCTGGTCTAGAAGCATGAATTTTAGGTACTTTTTCAAGTGTAATTACAAAAAGACGAATAATATTTTCACTATGTATATTCTTATAAGATATTTATTAATATTTCAAGAATACATGAATAAAAAAATAGTGAAAAAATTGAAAATTGAAAAAGATATAGGCTGATGAAGTAGGGGGTTGGGTTGGGGGNGTATAATAAAATTTCGGTATCGCGATAAGAAACTCATCTATAGTTTCTTATTTTCGTTTATACCGCGTTATATTAGATTCACGCGAGGTGTGCATTATCATAATGCCATTGAGCTTCGTCCTATTTGGAATGTATTGTGTTGTAAGTATTCATTTTTATTTATCTTTTATTCGATTTTATTTTATATGATTTTGGATAATATTTCAGATAACTTATCGTTTTGTTCTATTTTATTTCACAGATATAACACAGATATAACACTGTGGATTCTCTTCCTTTCAAATATATTGGATGAATTTTTTGATAGATCTTTGATGGATCTTCAATGGATCTTTGATGGATCTTCAATGGATCTTCTTCAATGTCAAATCAAGTATCGTGTCTTCCATTGTCAGATTACAATACTTGCTGCGAAGTAGGAGTGTTTTGGAGCAATCGTAGAACTTCTTAAACCGTGAGTTTTTATTTAAAGTCCCTCCAGTGCTCAATCATGCCGAGGATGAAAGATATCCTAATCTTCACGAGTTACTGGGTGTAATTATTTAAATAAATTATTGACAAGCACATGAGTAATTGCTTTTTAGGAGTTACTCATGAAAAATGTATATTTTATTGTATGTTTTATTATTAGTTCAGGATAGGGGTCTTATCACTATCTTGTCTCATCGTTTAAATTCATTTAATTAATAATGCAATTCATAAATGCACTCTCTTTTTTATTACTTGTACTGTGTTCGTGGCCAGTAATGATGAAATCRATCATTAATAATTTACTCGTTTTCGTCCAGAAAAGCATGTAATAAATATCATCTTACATGCATTGCTTCGTATATAGTTTATCTAACCGAGATTAATTTTGTTGATATGTCGATATTTCAATATTTTAAATAAATGGGCAAGAAAGACAAACTCATTCGCGACGGATAGACTTCGGCATTTAAGTGGCAGCTCAAAGCCCAGTTCTTTCATTAGAAATAGAAGCTTAGAAGAATTAGAATAGTTTAATGAAAGAAGTCGTCCGAGGTTTTGAGATATATTAATTAAATATATTACTTAATATTTAGTCATTATTTATGAA
>NW_015149245.1:0-11741 GCF_001465965.1 Polistes dominula | reverse complement strand
TGTTTGTCGTAATCATATTTCTTAGATCAGGATTTCAGCTTCTAATATACTTATCTTTCGTTTCTCCCCCCGTACTTTCTGCGTTCTCATCTATGCATGTGCCCAGGTGTTACACAAGTATRGGTGAGAAACAGTTTGCGTGGGTTTAGTTTAAGTTTTTTCCCCTATTGGTGGCGGCTGTTATTTGGCTAGTGATTACACGATGTACTTTACATCTAAGTGTGCGTATCAGGTAGTGTTTATTGTACATCGTTTTACTATATTTTTTATTCATTTAATACATCATTAAATACTGAAAGCACTACTTCTGCATATAACGTGTGATGTGAAACACACACACATACGCGGTTCTATATTCTTAAATTTATATTGAAATTTCTCATTTTTTGGATAATCGTTTGCATAGTAGAGTTACTGCATTTATTTGTGGGAACTTTGATATACTTGTATATTACTAGTATGCATATATATGTAAGCGAACATTATCCGTTCGAATAATCGTTTCAAAAGGGACGGTTAAATTTTTTTTCTCTTATGTGTAAATCAAATTGTGTTGCTATAAACAAAAGTCTTTTTATTTAAGGTAGTCCTAACACAAATCAAAAGTTATGCCAATTTAATGAATTTTTGTGAGATACTAAAGAAATTATTGAAGAATACTTCTGCAAAATTTGCGACTGTTTCACCGTACCGTTTTCAAGATATCGTTTATCAAAAATTGCGAATTTTGCATACGAGCAATGGCTTATACACTATGAAATGAGCATTTTTCAGATATTCAGTCACCAAAATGTATAAAGGAGTAATGAGAAATTCTTGAAATTTGGCAAAAAAGTAATTTAGTATATGAAGAATAACATATTTTACTGTAAATTTTCCACCATACAGTAAAAGTCACTTTTTCCTCGTTATTGTTTTTATCATCAATACTTTTCTTTTCACTGCCATATAATGATTTCTTAATTAAGTTGTATTCGCGTTGACTAGGTTCATAATTAACACAATTTAAATTTACTCTTTGACTAGACAATAACAACCCATTAAGCGTTTCAATAGATAACTTATTTCGAGTCTTTGATTTAATTAAATTAATTTTACTAAATATACGCTCAAAATCTGCGTTTGACAAAGGTAGTGACATTATACTTAAAAAAAAAAAAAATTATCTAGATTTTTAAGAGAACAAATTTCGTCTTTATCTTCAAATTTTTTTAATTTGTGCCAATATGAATCTACAGGGTCGGTAACTTTAATATTTTCTGGTAAATTGAAGTTAGGTAGCTGTCGCCACTCATCGTCGATGGATTGGTAACATTCTTTAGGAACAAGTCGAGGTAGTTGTCGCATTATTGGTAATAAAGAAGGTGTTATATTTCGAGTAAATTGAGCAATAGCTTCTTCAGGATTATTAAAAGATAAATTTTTTAATAGCATGTTATCGAAATTATACCTTTTTTTTATTGCTAAGCAGCCTTTTACGAAAAAATTTCTACAATTAGTAAGAAATTCGATTTGTACTTCTTTTAGTGGAGATGTCGAGTTCTCAGGCTCGTTAAAAAAATCAATTGAATATACACCTGTGTAAACATTCGGAATATTTATATATTTGTATTCATCGGCCGGATTAATCTTACTTAACGGTGTTTTATTAACGTAATCAGAGACCATAAAGTTTTTAAGTAATTCTGTATATGTTAAACTGATTTTTTTATGAACGACTGTAATTAATGGTTTCTCGGACTRAARAAGTTTGTTTAAAGTTGAGAATTTTGGTAAAATTCACTCAAGAAAATGGTAATATAATTTTGTAATAGGGTTATTAAGCTGTTATAGTATAAATTCTTCTATTTTAAAATTTAAAGCCGTTGAAGAAGTTTTTGTTGTTCGTGAATTAGATCTTTTCCTTTCTATATCGTAAACAATATTATTAAAATATAAAATAATGCGTCCCACTGCTCGAGAAGCCTTGTAATTACAGCCGTTACTGAAAGCCATCGGGTCTCCACTGAACTCAAAATTTTATGACTTTTTAGCTCTAAGAACGGTTGATATTGTTTAAATTCATGCTGCCGCTTACAACTTGATGAAAAGTAATTCTAAATAGAATGAAATAATTTTTCACAATCAGACGGTATTGAGTCAAATGTTTTATTGGCACAAAGGTGAAGCGAATGACAAATACATGTCATGATATAAATGTTAGGACAACTATCTTCAAATCTTGTTCTTACTGAATTATGTTTACCCATCATCGCATTTCATACGTCTGACCCGAAAACAATAATTTTGTCAAAGGATACAGAGAAGCGTTGAAAAGATTCCCGGACACAATTGAAAAGATGCTGTGCTGTAGCAGATACTTCTCTAGAATCGTCATTGAAAATTCTACATAACTCCCAAAAATGTCCAGCTATTCGTCCTAGACATTATCGTAATACCGTACAATAGTACACAATGTTTGAGTCATTGTAATGTCAGTTGACTCCTCTATCATTACACTAAAAACAGTTTTTTGTAATTTACTAGCAAGTTCTTCTTTTTCAGCAAATCCGATTACGTTTTTAATAATACACGCGCTTTTAGAAGATTTTAATCGGACTTGCTTTATAATGTCACTATCAGGAAAACACTCCTGGATTAACGGTGTTAAGTGATCCATAATCTTAAAAGGTACATTGTGTTCTGCAAAAAAACTATACAATTTAATTTCTGCGCGTGAAACTGTACCATTCATTGGAACATTTTCGAACTTCATTTGAAGCTTTATCTATAAAACTAGCAACTTTTGTTTGTTTATTTAAACCTTTTAACATTATTAAATAAGATTTACTAGTCGCATGTTTGCGAATAACTGTTAACTCTGCAGTGATTGTTGCTTTGCAGAGTGAGCATTGAGCTTTTAATTTATCAGAATGAGGCAGGAGCCACGAACAAAAATCCGGATTACTAAGCCACTCCTTACGGAGCTTTTGTGGCCGCCGTGTGCTTTGTTTTTTTAATTGCGTAAGAGATGTGTTATCTGTCATTGTAAATATAATCAATTAAAAATGCAAAAGAAATAAAAACTTTAATAATTAAAGAAGAAATGTTACAAAATATGTTTCCAAATTAGTTTAAAAAATATGCTTAAAAATCAATAACAGATATAAAAATGTACTCTTCTCTTCTAGCAGCAAAACTCAAACGTTCGTTATTACCTAGGGTATAAATTATTAGCTCAAAATAAAACATGTATAATTGAATACATAAAATGATCTGGTCATATTTTTTACTATGAACTTCTTCATTAGATAATGCTGCAACAGTAATATTCTGCATAACATAATTTATTCAAAGCGTTAAATGACTGAATAAATAGAATAATAATTAAATTGTTGAAAAAAATTATGACTATATTCACATTTGAGGTTATGTTTATCCTTTAAAAGTTACCTGGATTAATAATTATCAAATATTTACCTGGTCAATTAGTAACTCCTTTTTCTTCGTGGGATCTTATGTGATGTCACAGTATGTCACAATATGTTTACAAATGTTAACACAGATTTATATATTTAGGATTATTTAGAGATTTTAGAAGGTGTAAAATTGTAAAAACTGAAAAAATGTAATAACTAAAAAAATATAAAAACTGTAAATTAGAGAGATGTGTTGTTGCTGCTATTGCTGGTATGCTTATGTTGCTATGCTGCTATCTCTTTAGTGATCCTAGAAACTTTTGCCTGTCTGATTGACACAGTGCCGTAATATTATCGTACGCACAGGAAAATCAGATCCGATTTTCTGGATTTTCTGAAATTCTGAAATTCCAGATTTTAGGATTTTAAAAACAGCAAAAAAAAGTAAAAATGTATATGTCTTAGCAAACTTGATGACCTTTTTTTAGGTCGTTTGTTTAACCCTTTTTTCAATTGGTCTATTTGCTGTTTTCGTCCTTTTTCACCCTTTTTACTGCCATGGCTATGTGACTGTATATGTAGCTACCGAAAATAACTGTAGCCAATCAAAACATTGCTTTTCAAACTTTTCAATACATAAATAACTGAGTGCGCGGAGTGCGTAGAGTGGAACTTCCGTCGTAACCAGCACGTCGATCCTTTGAATTGGCAATATTCGCGGAAGTCCTCTGATATGAAGACTGGCCTTCTATCGCTAACGATCTGCTTCGCGTTGCCAAAAATCTTCTGTTGTTCTTTCAGCCTGACCAATACTTTCCTGCTGCTAGTCGTCTTGATAGGATACAACCAGGTGAATTTTGTAAATCCATCGATTACAACTAAAAGATATTTTTTATTACGAATGCGGGGATATATTTGGTACATAATTGGGGTCCAGGGCAGAGCTCCGGCGGGGGGCGGGGGGGCGAGTCCCTCTCACTCCGAAAATAATACTGAAAATATTAAAAACTTTATAGGTAAATTTATTTTTTTAACAATCAAACACTAATACAACACATTAATACAAATTGCGAACAATCAAGTACTAATTGAACAACATTTTTTGATTAGTTTTACTACCGTTTAAATAAATTGTTAAGTTCGAACAATTTGAGAACAAGATATTTAAATTTTTGGAATTTGTTGATGGGACCGTATTCAAAATTTTAAAATTCAAATTGTCCGTGTTCTTTACTCCAATTTCGATCGGTGATTCTCTTGCTGGTTTATTAGCTACATTAATTTGTGGCTGCTGAGCTGTTAAAGTAGACGGCCTGGAAGTTATAGTAGCTGCGATTTTTTGACCGATTCGTTTTTTGTTGCCCACGGAATTTTCAATGTAGCCTTCAGCAACAGAGCTCGATTTTCTTTTTCCGTGTCTTTTGATGGTAAGAAGATCGGCACCAGAATCAGCCAACAAAGTAGTTAAAGTTCTTTTGAAGGAATGTCCAGTGTAAGTTTCTGGATTTGTTAACTTTAAAAACGTTGCTATTTTTTTCGGCATACCACCAAAAGTGTTGATGCCGATGTTTTGAGTCGTACATTTACAATTTCGATAACTAATAAGAAATCTTTTTATTTTGAAGTTGGTAGGACGTAATTTGGCATATTTTTTATAAATATCAAATGATCTAGATGAAATGTTCTAGATCTGCCAGTTTTAGTGTCCGGAACTTTTACCAATAGCATGCCACCTTTATCTTGTATATCATTCATCACTAGGTCACACAATTCTTTCCGTCGACATGCATCTTGCACCCCAAAAATTAAAGCAACCTGTTATTAAAAAATTCCAATTAAGATTGATCCATAGATCACTATAAAATATTTAATTAATTTAACAACCTTTGTAGCCAAGAATTCGCGGTCTGGATCTTCACGCAGGAATCGGTCAATTTGTTCAGGACTCAATGTTCCAGCTTTTTTGTTCTTAAAACCTTTATTCTTCTGCTTTAAAAAAGCAATTAATCTGGAATAATTAAATATATTGAGGTTGTGCTGAATATCAACCATGCTTCGCAACATTGAATTTCTCGCTCACAAACTTGACGGCAAGAGGGTTTCGGAAAGTTCACTAAAATACGTTTAAAAAAACCGCTTCAGAAAGACTTGTAATCCGTTTTGCTGTTCGCCACAACATAAATTTCCAATATACCGATTCATATTTTGGTCGTGATGTTGCAGGAGTTAGATTATTGATCACCTCATTTGCTCTTTCAATCATTTCAGGCGGTATAGACTCACTTTCATCATCTCTTTCATCATCTCTTTCATTACTATCTTCATTATCAGTTTCCGGAATCAAGTGGAGATTATCAGTCATGTTTCTTATTTAAACTTTTTATTTTAGTTTTTTAATACGCGAGTATAAATTATTTTATTTAAATGCCTACCTCACTTCTTTGATATTGGCACTAATTGTCCTTTTTTTTGTTATTCATTTTAATTTTATAAGTTTTATCGTCAATTTGAGTGTGCTAAGTATAATTTGGATGCGACAAGTAAACTTTTTGCACTCAAATTGACATTCAATTTACTCAAAACGCGTGTTTTAATTGTAAAGTAGGCAAACAGCGTCTTTTTGACCCCAATAGCGACCGCAAAGATAGTACTTTTCCCGCATGAGTAATTCTCGTTTCGCTCGTGCGCTCAACTTCGCTCTCGTGAGCAATCGACAACTTTTCGCACTAGTTGCACGATATACAATATATTGTTTGCTGGTAGCAGTTATTGGTCCAACATGATCTACATAATACGTATGCAAGGGCGTGTCCTCTTTCGGTATCGGCAGCAACATTCCTTCTTTCTTACCCTTTTTCCTTTCTGTTAGCAGACACGGTATACAACACTTAACATATCTTCTCACCTTATCTTTTAACCGAGGAATGAAATACTCATCTTCGATAGCCTTCACCATCTTCGCTACACTGAAGTGTCCATCATCGTGAACCCTTTTTATAATCTCTACTTCTAGACACTTTGGCACCACAGTTAGATTCGCTTCGCTTTTTCTCTTTACTAATAGATCACCTTCTATCGAGTAATCTTCATACGGTTGTCGTTCTACAATCGTCCTAATTGCTCTTAATTTTTCATCTAACTGTTTTTCCCTTACCAATACTGCAAATGTATCGGAAATTATCATAACCTGTGCCCGACTAAACGTGTCTACATGCTTAAGACGATTGCTTCGCCGATGTTCTACTTTACAATCAAAATCCTGTAACCATAAAGCCCAACGTGCCAACCTTAGATAAATTCTTTTTCTCCATTGTCTTAGCAAACGCATCGCAATCTGTCACCAACTTAAATGGCGTGCTTAAAAGGTACACACGCAACTTTTTAATACTATTAATAACAGCTAACACTTTTAACTCATATGAATGATACCGCTGTTCTGTCTCGGAGGTTTCCCTACTAAAAAAATACACCGAATGAAATTCTTTCTCGTCAGCCTTACTCTGCAATAAGATCTCTCCATCCCTATACTTAGTCGCGTCGGTGTGCAATTCGGTAATAGCCGTCACATTGAATATGTGCAATACAGGCTTCCAAACAAAAATGTCTTTTAAAATCCTAAACGCGCATTCACACTCATCCGTCCATACAAATTTTACATCCTTAATCAAAACAGTCAAAGGTCGCGATATACGAGCGTAATCCTTTACAAACTTTTTGAAAAAACGTATCACTCCTAAGAATCTTTGTATCTCTTTAAAACTTCTTGGCGTCAAAAATCGTTTTATCACTACTATTTTTGTCTGATCGGGAGTAACTTTTCCATCTTCTATAATAAAACCCAAAAAATCTACACTTCCCTTTAGGAACTGGCACTTACGCCAATAAACACTTTTAGTGCAACGGCAAATTGTGCGAAAATGACGAATTTGCAGAGGTTTGAACAAAAGCTAATATAAACTAAACTAAGAATGATATTTACAAAATTCAAAATGCAGCGTATTGCGGAAAAAAGGGACAGCAATATAACGTCAATTGTTTTTTAATCATAATAAAAACATCAATATAGGATGGGATAAAAAGTATAGAAACAAGTTTTTCTTCTTCAAACAATAATTGCACTAATCTTTGGTTGATCAATTTCATTCAGGTCACGCAGCATGAATTTTAAGTATTTCAATTTCATTAATTTTTATTAAAATAACTAATATTAGTCCTTAGAACAAAAGGATAACAACATGATGCATGGCAAGCGTCAGACCGATCTACTACAGAACAAGTGGATCGTGTAGCTTGTATAACGTGATTGAAAAAAAAAGTTATGTATTTTTATAAATATTTATAGCTAGTTGATTTGTTACTTAAATTGTTTATTTTTTTAAATTATTTTTTACTTAAAGACGCTTTTATAAATTTTCATAATCAATGCTAACCATAGCATTGATGCTTACTGATGCATATACGTGTAACCCTGTATTGCAAAAATTACAAATTGTGCGTTATCCTCGCACAGGCCTACTATCCTTCCTACTTCAAACAACGCAAACTTTTTCCCTCCTTCTAGAAAGTTTACGAATATCTGGGACTGCTACATCGCTCCATGTTTCACTCAATGAAGTTTCTGGATTTATCCTCTTTTTCTCCAACTATTCTATTATTATCAATCGGATGATATTGGTTATGAATTCCAATCGAGTGGTAACATTTCCTTCTGTATTTGTTTTGTATAAAATGTAGACATTCAGAACCATTCGAGAAAAAAATGAAAATACAACTTTTTTCTAATACCTTACAGTTCTTCTCTCGTCCAAATATACGGGGCATTCCACGTCAAATCGGACGGTTTTAAAAATTTTTATTTTTGATTTCCGCCATTTTTTGATATCTTTTAATACCCATCGAAAAACCCTTCCTTCTAAATTTTAGCATTTTTTTGATCATCCGTTCCAAAGATATCGAATTTTCAATTGATGAATTTTCAATGATCAATCATCGGCCGATAATAGGATACCATGATTGGACCTGGCATGGCTGATGGCCCGAATGATAACGCTGGGCCAAGCCTGGCAAACAAGCTCGGCCAAGCCCGGCAAACAAGCATCGGCCAATCATCGGCCGATCATCAAACCAATCATCGGCTGATCATCAGCAGATTTGTCGATTCTTATTAGGATAAATTTGAATAATAACAAAAATTTAATATAATAATTAGAATAGAATAAAATTTATTTGAAAGATGCTTCCTTATATTTTTTATAGTAACTTAAGAACTAATGTAACCATATTTATTAATATATTAGTTTATTTGTTCATTATTGCTATGTTGATTTGCAGACTTAGCAGCTCTTATTTTCCGCCTTCCATCCCGATCACCAGCGTTTGCAAGAAAAACGCTTGTTCTAGTGATAAAATTTTTCATTTGGTCTGAATCGCCAAACTTTTCTTGCGTGGCATCTATTTAAAAAAAAAACAAAAATTAAATAAATTTTAATTTGTTGAATATATACATATATATACAAACCTCTTAAACACTTAAAAATGTTTATTTCACTGAAATTAAGTTTTCCAACTCCTTTTATTTTTTTCCCAGTACCGGAATAAAGGAGTTGGATTTTGGAACTTATGGTTGAAGAAATAGTTTTTTTGATGCACTTGGTAATATTTTCTTCCCCATAAATTAATACGTTATATAAGTTCATTAGTTTTAGTCGTGCATCAGGTTTCGTGCCTAAATCACGATCAAAATCGATGAAAATTACATGCTCATCAATTGGCAAAATCCCCTGAAATTCTCCCATTACTTCTGTGTACGTTTTGTTTGGTACATTGCTTGTTCCACCAGCACTAAGTATAATTTGTTTTTTTAAATTTTGAAATTTTTTTTTTTATAATCGTATGATATATACTGGCTTTTAAAGAATCAAAGTTTTTGGAAATTAAAGTTTCAAGATTCGCAAATTTATAATCTATTATTACATTGCTTAATATTCTCTGAAAAAAAATAATAAATTCAAAACGTTAATTTGCTGATAATGTAATCGATAAGTAAAATAGTTAGATTAATAATTATAGAGATAAATATGTTAGAATTTAATATTTATTTAAGTATTAATTCATACCAACATCACTAATAACCGTACCCTTATGGTATGGTTTTAATCGCTTCGATTTTTTATCAAGATTATTATTATTATTATTATTATTATTTTTGGCATACGATGATGATGTGAATGATCTGCTGCCTTAAGGGGTTACATGGGTTTCATCCAGGTAAAAACGGCGTATTTTCAAGATTTTTTTTTCATATAATATATGAAATATTTGATTCAAATTTTTTATTATCTTAAAGATATATATTTAATAAACATTTTCTGAAATAAAAAAAAAAATATTAACAACTCCGCCATTGTGACGTCATTCCCGGCGAGCCCTCGGAAAAAAGGTGCATTCGCGTTGACAGCAGAACTCCAAGCAGGATCATGTGAAGTGAAAAAAAAAATACTTGTTATAGTTAAGGCTTCAAACTAGAAATTGGACGAAAGAAAAAAAAGGAAATGAAAATTGGATGTTTGACAGCGGTTTTTACAAAAAAATGCAGAATTCAGTAAAAATTCTGCAGCATTTAAAAAAAAAAAAAATAGTTGTAATTGAAAAAAAAAATCCTTCGTCCAAGTCCTTGTAAATTGTATCTCGAAGACCTGTTTAAAATTTCATCGAGATTGGTGGAGTAGCCTTCGAGAAGTCTTGACAACCGACTTTAAAAACATAGTTTTGAGAAAAACACGTTTAAAGTTTTGAGTGACCATAGAGGTAGCCTTGAGCGCGCAACTTTAAAAGGCTGTATCTCTGAAACTATTACTCGGATGAAGTTGAAATTTTCGGATAATATTCTAGAGATGTTGTAGATTTTAATAAGCAACAAACAAAAAAATCGATTTTTTGAATTCGTGAAACCCATGTAACCCCTTAAAACCCTTCCTTTGTCTGTACTGACAGCCAAAGTAGTTTCCGCTCGTTTTAGGCGCCGTTTTTCCTATACTAAGGTACCTAAATAATAAATTGTGTAATGTTTGTCTAATATATTTTTAATTAAAAAAAAAAAAATAGTAGTTCTTCACGGCATTATCGATTCTTACATCTTATATAAGTTATGATAATTATATATGTAAGTCTCGAAATTAGAGACGTTGAAAAGGAGTGGAAATTTGGAGGTTATAAATCAAACACAGATTAATACAATGAAATAACTGTAATAAAACACATTTACATATTAACACATTGCCGTCCGCACGATTCGTAAATGTTTATTCGCTTGGCGCCGGCAGCGCTAATTCGGATCACTTGACTTGTCGTCGGTCGTTCTTGAAATTATCGGGAGATTATAAATTGTTAAGTTTTACTAATCTCATCGTTAGTTCTCATAAGTTCTCAACACTGTTCCCCTAATTTCATGAAATTTCGAAGATATACATATGTAAATAGATACAAAATTTGTTTCTTTTATTTATTTGTTTATTTGCATTTTCTTTGGTATTTTGTATTTCTCTTTCCTATGGTACGCAGCAAAACAGTCTCCAAGATGTAAAGCAACTCCACAAGACTTGCACATTAAGATTGTTATTTTTCTTTTTCTGTTTTTGGAACATACATGACAGTTTCTTCGTTTTCGTTTATTCATTTCGTCAGACAAGACGTCCGCGCATTCGTCGTAAATATTTGTATCGTCTCTTTCGTCTGTCATAATAAAAGGGCACAAAAATTTATACAAATAAAAACTTGATGACTTTTGTAACTTATTGTTATTGAAACAAAGCACTAGCACAGAAAGCAAAAGATACTAAAGTGCTGTCGCCGCCAACTGAGCAATGCTGTGCACACAACACCAATGTGGCAGAGACAAAAATCAGTACGCATGAAAGTTTGATGATGAATATCTTTTGAACGCTTTATTTAATCGCGAAAACATAAGACACCATTTTTATAGAGCAGTTAATTTCCTACAAAAATTTGTATTGTGCACTTCTTAATAGTTATTTATTGTCGAGTTATAAAATTCATAAGCAAAAATGAGATATATCTAAAAATCATCAAATTTCAATCTTTAATATCATTCAAATGGTGAGGTTTACAGAAAAAGTATAAGATACCTTTTTTGTAGAGCATTAAATTTCCTACAAAATTCGTAATGAACATTTTTCTGTACAATCAATAAATAATGAGATATGAATTTTAATCTATTGAACTAAAAAAAAATAAAAAACTGCGATGCGGAGGGTCTTCCTATTAAAATTAAGAGCTCATATTGGGTGAGAATTCTTTTAAGGTGTCTAGGAACCCATTTTTGCG
>NW_015149244.1:10746-23197 GCF_001465965.1 Polistes dominula | reverse complement strand
TATATTAGGTTGTCCCATAAGTTTCTTCCCTTTTTTTGATGCGAAATGAATACACGATATTTGTTGTTTGAGGTTGATTTATTGTGTTATATATGAACCGTTCTGTTCTATAACCTTCTTCCATCTCTCAGGAAGCCTCATTATGCCCTCTTTCCAAAATTGTKKAGGCTTACTTGCAAAATATTCATCTGTGTGCGTTTTTATTTCGCTTATGGATTTGAAAGATTTACCACGGAGAGAATTTTTTAAGGAGAGGAACAAGTAATAATCGGAAGGAGCAAGGTCTGGGGAGTACGGAGGATGAGGTAGAACGTCCCAATCGAACTGTAATAATTTTTGTCTCACGACCATTGCAACATGCGGTCTTGCGTTGTCGTGATGGAAAACGACTCCTCGTCGGTTCGCCAGTTCTGGCCGTTTCTCTGCTATGGCGGCTTTCAGTTGATCAAGTTGATTACAATATTTGTCAGCATTGATCGTTTCACCTTGAGGAAGGAGCTCGTAGTACACTACACCTTTTCAGTCCCACCAAATGGATAAAAGAACCTTCTTCGGATGAAGTCCAGGCTTCGCAACAGTTGAAGGTCTATTTTCCTTGGACCAAGTGCGTTTTCGAGACACATTTTGAWACAAAATCCAAGTCTCGTCTCCAGTGACAAGACTCTTTAAGAAAGGATTTCTTTCATGTCGCTGAAGAAGCAAATCGCACGTAGAGACGCGGTTCATAAGGCCGGTCTCCGTCAATATGTGTGKARCCCAAACTTCATACCGATTTGCATATCCCATCTTGATCAAATGCTTATGTACCGTTGTCTTGGGAATGTTAGTGTCATCCACTATCTCGCGCACACTATATCGCGGATTTTCAGCGAGCACAGTCTTGATAAGGTCCGCATCCGTCGTTACTGGGCGGCCGCTGCGGTCTTCATCTTGCAAATCGAAATTGCCGGCTCTAAATTTCTTAAACCAATTGCGGACGGTCCTAATGGTCGTAGTACCACTCCCGTAAACGGTGCAAATCTCGTCTGCAGTGTCCTTTGCACTATTGCCTTTTTTAAAGCAATGAAGCATAACATGCCGTAAATGCTTCTTTTGGTTCTCCATATTGAACGGGGCTGAAAAAATTTTAAAAGAGACTTTGTCACCAACGAAACGTACTTTGAAAGAGCTCTGGGACGACTGAAACCGATGCCATAAACGGCTAAGAGATAAGCCTGCATGTTTATATAAACATAGCCAGTCAGACTCATTCATAGCGTGGCACGGAAGAAACTTATGGGACACCCTAATAGTTAGCGGTCGAGACCGCTTCGGCCCAAAAAGACGCCGGCAGTCCGGATTGTATGAGGAGGAACCTCGCCATCTCGATAAGAGTCCTATTTTTCCGTTCGGCGATGCCGTTCTGCTCTGGGTTGTACGCCATGGAGAGATGAACGTCGATGAACGTGATGTAATACCTGGCTCGACTGTTAAATTCCACTTGCATCGGTCCACATATGTCCGAGTGAATAACCTCCAACAGCTCGCGATCACCCTTCCGTTTTGCTGAGAAGACTGCTCTAGTCATTTTGCCTCGAATTCATACCTCGCAATCCAACGAAACCCCGCAATTCCCGAGATTCAACCCCCGTATCGCTTTGTTTCTTTCGGCCCTCTTTAGATTTTGTACGTTGAGGTGACCTAAGCGACGGTGCCACATCTCCAGTGCGTTTATTTGTCCTTTGCAGTCACTTCGTTCAGCTATTGCGTTGCATTCAGCCTTTTCCTGTTCGCGTACATAGTATAAATCGCCAATTCGATTCGCCCGCAACCTCACAGTACCGTCACGGTCGATTACCGAAGCGACATCTTTATCGAACCTAACCTCAAAACCCCTGTCCGTTATCTTGGCGACCGATAACAGATTAGTGCGAAGATCCGGAACGTGAAACACGTCACTTAACCTCACTTGTCTTTCTCCGTCGCGATCTTCACATACGAAGTCGACCGTTCCCCTAGCGAGAATTTCCGCCGACGCGTCGCTAGCCAACTTCAGTGTGCCACGCCTCTTGTCGCTCACTTCGGTGAAATTCTGCAGCTGTCCACACAAGTGGGATGTGGCGCCGCTATCGAGGCACCATGCTGCCGCGAGCAAAGCGTCCTTCGCGTGACCGCGAATAGGAAGAACTGTGTAGCTATATTGTCTCATTGTCTCGCCGGCTCAATCCTATATGTTTGTCTCTTTTTCTCCTATTATTTAGTATCGCCCATTCTAAAGAAGTTTTCACTTCAAAAATATTTAATGCAGATGTTATGTAACCACCGGTTTTATATCAGAAGACGGCGTTAACAACTTCAATTACTATTTTTTACAATCACTCAATAATTAGTTGTTCATAAGCAAATTAACTGAATTAATATTAGTAAATTTTTTTTACATTCGAAAAATACAAAATAATAATTTAAAAAAATATAAATTAAAAAAAAAGCCTATTCTGAAAAAATATTTTATTGATTATAAACGCCAGTAATCAACCAGGATTGGGCCATTACTAATAGCCAATGCTTGGCCGAACGCTGGCAGATGGACATCGGCCGATCTACGGCATTTTTTCCATCGACGGCGACTTCGTATAGGTTACCACTCATCACCGTTTTACCATTTTTAGCGATTACCAAGCCGTTCTCATCGAAGATGATACTCATCCCTTTCTCCTGCATTATCCTCACGGACAGTAAGTTGTATGGTACATCCGGGTAGTATAATACGTCTTCGAGGACTCCACTTAAACCCATGTTACTCGTCACGTGTATCTGCCCCTTCCTGGTGGCCGCGACGAATTCTCCATTCTTCGCTACTAAAACTTTAATGGGAGAATGTAATTCAACCACACTTGAGAACACGCTATCATCGTTCACAAAATGATCTGACGCACCAGAATCGAGGATGAAAACTTGTTTCCTTTTCCGGGTGACTTGATACTCCCCAGTCATAAAGGAAAATCCAGATATATGCTCATCTGTTGTCTTTCTTGTCGTCTGAGCAGCATGCACATTTTTATTCCTCTGCGTCATTTTGAATTGTTGGTTTTTCTTGTAATAGAAACAATCCTTCATTCTATGTCCTTTTTTTCCACACTGGTGACACTTCCCACCAAATGAATTTCTGTTCTGCTTAAAACCTGCCCCTTTCCGATTTTGACTTCTATGTCTGCCTCCTTCGAACTGTTACGCGGAAATGTTCGCGTGAAGTTAAATTCGCGTTGATTTCCGGATAACGTAAGAATTCGGCCTATTGAATTCTTGTAATTGTATTAAAAACAAGGATTTCCAAGTTTTGGAAAGAATAACTTTAATTTAAAACGGATTCACGTTCGGATACAAACAACTTACAAGCGTAACGGCCAGGATAGAAGAGAGTTTCGGATGTCGAGGGAGCCCCTTTTTAGGGAAATCGGAACAAGGAATGTTCTAGAAGAAGGGCGTTTTTTCATAAGTTAAGGGATTCTTATTGGTGTTCCCACGGTGCAGTGGGGGATTGCCTAAAATTCCAAATTTTATGTTCGGCGTAAAAAAATAGAAACGGAAGTTCCTTAAATTAGTATGCAGCGCAGGTGTATGTTTTATCTACTAGGCCTAGCAGGTTTAAACAGGTTTTCCAAGGGATCAAGAGAGTACACCCAAGCAGGTATAGTTCACGTTGGGCCTAACAGTAAGATGATCGGGTCAAATATAAATATTAGCGGCGGCGCCTTCTTAAAATTATAAATCTTTGGGGAATATTTGATATGTAATTACAGACTGATGCAATAATTTTGGTAGATTCAAGTACTACAACAAGTTTATTTATACAAAAATCAGTAATACAAAATTAATAATCTGCAATGGTGTGATATAATTCGAAGCATTCTGGTAGATGTAAAGGTACTATGCACTTCTTACACTCCCACGTTGTTTCTCTACGTTTTTTATTTTTTTTTGTAAACTCTTCAAGGTTTTGACGGTCTTAATTTTGATGCTGTTGAATCAATGTACTTTGGAAAATGAGCCCAATGCTTCACGTGCAGTCTCTCTGGCGCATCTCCGGAAGATAATTCGCCTCGTTCTCTATAATTTGGTTTTGGCATATTCTTCAGTAGAGATTCGGCTATGTTGATCCTATAGTCGTCGACGTAACATTGTTTCTTCCCGTTATTAATTTTTTTCCATAAAATGTAAGAGTTAAAAAGACCAGTATCGAACAGATAAAAAAAAATTTTTTATATCCTTTCATGTATATTTCCTCATTACTGGAAAACATGCTAATATTTGGTCTTGGAGATCAATTCCATTCATTCCCTTGTTGTACTTTGTAATACATAATCGTCCTAGACATATGTCCGTATACGACGTTGGTGAGAGTTCTTCACATCCTCCCACCTGGAGTTATCAACTCCACATACACGTTATTATACTAATTTACAGAGTGAAATAAAAATATAAATTACACAGAGATTACGCTTTATAGAAACAAGGTTTCTTACTGATTCGTCCACTTCGCGTTTTTACTATGTCTGTCGTATCGCATTCCGTCTTAGGTTTACACTCTTTTTCTCTTGCATTGGTAGGAGTAATTTTCTCATTCATTGTCACACTCTCGTTCTCTACATTCATACTATCGCTCTCGACTTCTAGCGGATAAATACGTTGTAACGGTCTTTTTAAATTCCCTTCTTTGGTTCGCAGAATCGCGACCCTCGCTGTACCGTCACGACCCATTATCAGCCTTTCGATTCTAGTTAAAGGTCACCCGATACGTTTTCGATTGTCGTCGCCTATCATGACGACATACCTGGTCTTAAGATACGAGATTCTTTTACGTCGCCTTTTAAAACTAGTTGACTAAGATATTCTTTTCGAAAGCGTTCCCATAAATGTTTTATAAGTTCTTGCTTATGTTGAATAGCTTTATCAAAATTAATTCTTCTACTAATATCTACATCTGGACATTCAGATTCTCTAAGATCTTGCAGAAACATGGCCGAGGTAAGGGGCCTTAAGTCATCCGACGAATCCGACACGTACGTCAAAGGACGCGAATTTATTGTGCGCTCGCAGTTAACTAACACAGTATATATATATTTGCTCGTATGTGAGGCACGCTTTTCCCAGAATTTTTCGCAGAATGACTTTTACCATACCTATTAGGTGCTCCCACCAACCTCCCCATGCTGCTGTCGGTGGATTAAAGATCCAATTTATTTGTTTCGCGGAGCTATTCTTAGCGATTGCATTCCAATTTAATTTTTCGAACATGTTATTAGCTCGAATAAAATTCGTGCCATTGTCACTATAAATGACCGATGGTCGATCGCGGCGGCTAATAAACTTATCTAACGCATCTAGAAATGCCGCCATCGACATAGCGGTTACGAGTTCTAAATGTACGGCTCGATAGACCGCGCAAGTAAATAAACAGATCCAGGCCTTCTGCCGCCCGCGTAAATATAATGGCCCTGCGAAATCTATTCCTGTTATTTGAAACGCAGCGGCGTCTTTGACTCGATTCAGCGGCAGAGTGGCAGGATTTACTCTCATTGGCTTCGCACCCTGTCTTTTGCAAATAACGCATTTTGAGATTATTTCTCGCACAGTTTTTCTCATACGTAATATCCAATATTTTTCTCTCAATTGACACATCACAGTCTGTACACCAGCATGATTCATACTCTCATGTGTTTCGCGAACTAGCAGTTCCACAACTTTATGTCTACTATCTAATAATATTGGACACAAAAAGGAGAAATTATCATTTCGCTGTATTATTTTCGTTTTTAATCATAATAACCCATCAGTATGCTTGAACACTTTAATCGCTGACAATTTCGGATCGTTTTTCGGTAAAAACATATCGTGTTGCAAACATTTTAATAATTTTATTTCTGTTTCATGAATCTCTTTGTAAGTCAAATATTTGGTTCTTACATCTTTCTTTATCAACAAATTCTTGAATCTAATCATAATACATAGAAATCTTAGGTATTTACTATATGAGGAGAACCTGTTTACCAAGTTCACATCTACACATTTCACATAAAGCATCGTGAGCTCAGCTGACTTCTTGAGCTCGCTATTTACCTCACTTTCGTCAACGACACCTTTCGCACATGGCCAGGTGTCCCGACTCCCGTACAACCAATCCGGTCCCTCCCACCAGCGCGAATCGTACAATTAATTGTTTTGCTTGGCAGCCGCGCGACGTTAGATCGGCTGGATTTTGAGGACCGGGTACATATTGCCAAGTCCACGACTTTGACAAACGTCTAATTTCGCGTACGCGATTCCACACAAATACGCCCCATTGACTATGACGATTTATCCATGTTAATACAGTAGTCGAATCGGACCAACAAAAAACGGGCGGGTATATCTTTACAACTAATGGCCTGTAGAACATCTTCATTTTGTCGACTACCTATGCAAGCGGCTAAAAGTTCAAGACGCGGTATAGTCAAATTATCTGGTGCGATTCGCGCTTTCGCCGCCAAAAAATGCAATTTTACTTCGTTCTCGTTCTCTACACGTAAAAATGTTACCGCAGCGTATGCTGATTGGCTCGCATCACAAAAGGTGTGTAGAGAAAAAACGCCTTCACCGAAACTTCTCGGTAATTCTATTCTATTCAAGTAATGTAGCTGATTATACCACGTAAAAAATTCCTTATGTGATTTCTCATCTATTGGTGAATCTCAATCGTGTCCCGATTTACACAATCTTTTTAATATTAATCTCGGAATTATCATAACCGGTGCTGTGAACCCGATTGGATCAAATATCTTATGTGCAGTCGAAAGAACCTTACGTTTTGTTATCTCGTCACTAATCTCTTTAACCAACACAGTGTTTATCGATATTGTATCGCGAGCTTTATTAACCTTTTAGATACGGCTGAATTCTGCGTGTGGCTATTTTCCTGGACGGCAGGGTCTGACGTGAACAACGTATAATTGATATAACACTGTAAAGTGTGACGGGCAATTCCGTTCTGTGCACGAGAACATTCAAATTAAATATTTGATGATTAAGTCATAATTTTAAAAAAATATATATTACACATACTTTAACTATAACAATCCACTTTAATAACTATTAATATAATTGAGTATGATAGATTTTGAAATATGGTTCAATAAAATAAACCTACATCACAATTTTCACATTCATAACGAGATCTTCGCCTTGTACTATACAATTTCGTAACGGTTTTCTAGAATTTTTAGATTTGCAGTGGGATGGAAAATGTTTCTCGGTTAGTCTAAACGATTGGTCCACGGTATATCTACTGCAGCTAATGTTATTGTTTATATCCCCATATTTTCTTGAAATTTCTTTTAGTAATGTAAGATGAAACGTTCGCATTATTACGTTTTTTGTTTGAAACCTATATAGGCAATACGCATTCCATATTGACATGTCCAGTAGATGGAAAAAAAATTTTTTGTACCACTTGATACTTCTCCGAACTGACTGTACAGTCGATGTAACCCTATCCCGATTGTCGACTGCGCCTATATTAGCAGTATAATCAACAATACACGCTTTTGTTTAGTTTCTCCTGTCCGATTGTCTCTTTTTTTGGTATTTATGAAATCTCCGGAGTGGCAAGTTGATAACATATATACCTCCCGTTTGTCTTGCCACTTGAGAGCGAGCATGTTGGATGACGATCGAAAGGATATTTCGCCACGTTCAAGTTTTTCATTTATGACAGGCATGTGTTGCCTTCGCGGTTTTACCGCACCACAGGCGTTAGTTTTATTCTGATATAAATAATTGAATAAAGTCGGGCTGGTATACCAATTGTCAACGAACAATGTATGCCCCTTTCCTAAATAGGGTTTCAATAACGTGACTGCCACTTCGCCTGATTTTGCCTATCAAACTCTTTAGAAATTTCTAACCAGTCTGTCGTTTCCAAAGGGTACGGTAAAACTTCCTTATAGAGGCTATCCCACAGAACTTGGCATATCTCCGTTATTATATTGGTTGCTGTTGTGAAACCAACAAGATATTGGTATGATATTGAAGTTAAACAATCACCAGTTGCTAAATATCTGATAAAAAATGATTTTATAAGCTTTGTTATCATCATTTTTTGTAAATAATTTATCTTAACAAAATTTTACCTTAAAGTCATTGCCAGTCGTGCTGTTGCCAAGATTGATTCTCTAACAGCATTTTCTTTGGATATGAACAGACTAACTAAGCATAACAATTCTTCAAATTCAATTGCAGACAATCGAAAATAATTTTGAAACTTATCAGAAAATGAAGAAAGTGTGGGAAATACTGCTTCGAAAAATCCATGTTCAGATCATAATTTAAATATCGAATGAATCCAAAAACGTTTTTCAGCATACTTTTTTTTTCTCAACTGTAAATATATCTCATTATATGTGAGAGCTAGTAAGATTCTCCTTCGTTTAATTTTATCAATTTCTGCTTGTCGAATTATTTCGCGGCACTGATAAATCTATCTTTGGTATTTATAATTCGCAGACATTAACAAAACGAAAAACGCTAAAAACGCTATTTTTATTCGTTAATGTCGCTTGACGCTACAGTTTGACGCTCAGATTTGACGCTACTTCTTATCTAGATGGCACTTCAATCGAAATTATATAATGTGGTCAAATTTGACGCTCAAAGCTAGCGTCAAGCGTCAACATGAAATCGCACCTTAAAACATAAGATAAGATAAAATATGACTCATATAAGAAAACAGTTTCAGATGACAGAATTTATATGTATACATGTGGATTTTCCTTATTTCTATCGTGGACGAATATATCGCTTCATCTGATCAGGGCCTACAGTGTCTGTATATGGTATTTGTGTTACCTGAAATCCATCAATGTCCCCGACGATGTACCGGTCCATATCTAACACYTTTTTTACTTCATATGGTCCCTTGTATTTGGGGATTAGTTTTTTGTTTACACCGATGATAATATCTACATTTTTTATTATCACCAAGTCTCAGACATAATACGAGATGGGTCTCTTACGTCTCTTATTATAATAGCGCTCGTTCGACTGCTGCTCCTCCGAAATTCTTTCTGACGCTTTATCTCGAATGGCTACTAGATCTCGGTTTTCCTCATTACGTCGGTTTAACGCTAACCTTATGTTATCGTTTATTTCCCCGAGTTGGTCCACGCCGAATAACAATCTACTGGGGGGTCTTACCCGTTGAACGACAAACCGTGTTATTCAAAGCAAATTCTACCTTATCGATTACACAATTCCATTTTTCTGTAGACTCGCACAATTTCGCTAACATGGGAGTAATAACACGATTAAATCGTTCTACATGACCGTTTGCGCGAAGCGTACCCACCGCAACGAGTACATGGTCGAACATTTCTTTTTCCGAGAATTCTTTAAATAACTCGAAGGTAAACGCCGTTCCTCGATCGCTTATTATGCGTCTTGGCTTACTATATGCAGAGAAGTATGTTTTCAAATGCCTGACGACCTCCTGAGCCGTTGTCGTCTTACACGGATATAATTTTATGAATTTCGTGAACGCATCAACAATGGACAAAAGGTATCGATATCCTTGTTTAGTCTTCTCTAGCGGACCATAGTGGTCAACATGAACCGTACGGAATGGAAGTTTATCCTTTTTTAAAGAATGTAAATATCCTTCGTTTTTGCCGCTAACCGGAGAAAACTCAATACACTTAAGACAATTTCTAATGTATTCCTTTACCTTCTCTGTCATATTCGGAAACCAATATACTTTTGTAATATGCTCAATTACTTTATTAATTCCTACGTGACCCAAATCGTCATGACATGTTCGCATAACGTTACATTCCATTGAAGCCGGTACATAAAATAGAAGTCCTTTCGACTTATCCTTCCGATAGATGAGACCATCGTTCAACTCGTAAAACTTATCTTCGTTTTTTTCTAAGGCTTCTCGGATTTCCCGTATCTTATCGTCGCGCTCCTAAATAATAGATAAAGTTTGTTCGAAAGTATTTCCTTCTATAACTAAAATATTATGACATCGACTTAACGCATTGACGTGTGCCATTTGTTTCCCTGGACGATGCTGTATCTCATAGTCGTAATCTTCCAAAAACAAAGCCCACCGTGAAATTCGAGGGTTCACGTGGCGTTTGCTGAGTGTAAGCCTAAAACTATCRCAATCGGTAATTATTTTGAATTTTATCCCGAACAGATAAGTATGGAAACATTTAATGGTGTAGATAGCTGACAAACATTCGAGTTCAAAACTATGATATTTCGACTCGGCAGAGCTGGTGCGCTTACTGAAAGATGACACGGGTTGGAATTTTCCGTCTTTTTGTTTCTGCAACAGGATAGCACCAAATCCAGCAGTACTTCCATCGCAATGCAATTCCGTCTCAAGAATCGGTGAATAAACCGCCAATATCGGTTGCGACGCCAACAGATTTTTTAACATTTCGAACACTTCTTGTTCCTTAGAACCAAAATGATAATTCTTATCAGATTTTATCATATCGTATAATGGTTTTGCCTTTATCGAAAACGCCGGTATAAACCGCCGGAAATAACTGGCCAGACAGACGAACCTGTGTAACTCTTTTACATTACGCGGCACAGGATAATTCACTACAGACTTCACGTTTTCGTCGCTCGGCCGAATACCATCCTCATTCACCTGATATCCCAGATACGTTATCTCGTTATAAGCGAAGTAACATTTATCAAGCCGGAACCGTAGAGAAAATTGCGCGGCTATTCGGAAAACCTCACGYAATATTTTAAGATGTTCTTCCATGCTATATGTCGAAATTAATATGTCGACAGAATTTCGCATATAGAACAGACAGAACAGACTTCTCGTTAACGAACAGAGATATTCCGCGCAACGGACAGAAAAGATTTCGTATCTAACGAATAGAAATTTCCGCACAGCGAACAGAAGAACAGAATTATCACTTTCAAAAAAAATCGCGTATTCACTTCGACACAGATCCCACTATTTCTTTTTATCCCACTTCTGAACTGTGGGGGTGGTTTTAGACAGACAGAGAAATATATATGTAGGAGAGTTTTAAGTGTAGCAGAGATAGACAAAAGCTGGTATTCAGTCCTTTCTGTAGATCTCATTTTATTTGAAAAAGAGAAATCTATCCAGATTAAAAGAAAAGATTAGGTGGGCCATAAAACCATAAACGAACCTTGAGGGTTATTAGGATATTGGTGTAATAAAAAACCATGTGTGCAGTGTAGTGACCCTTTGAAGAATTTCCGATACCTGTGTAAACATAGGCGATGCCATAAAAGGTGTGACATTCCGATGTGCTAGATTAAGTTGCTGTATGCATAGTTCCCACTACCGAAAAAACCATAGGCTGTACCTGTCGGTGGACTATGGGGTGGATCCTTATGCTATTGGTTAGTTAGATTTGTAAGCTTCTTCCCTCTCAAAAAGGGGTGTAGATGATTTCTGATATAAAAGACATGGAAAGGAATAAGAAAGCGGAGTCTCGGTGGTAGAAGTAAAGCAGTCTCAGTCGTAAAAGTAGCACAGTAGCAATCGTAGCCTTAGTTAGATATCAGTTGTAACAGTCGCAGTCGTATCAGTTGTATCAGTTGTAAAAGTCATAAGAATTCAGTCGCTCATCTAAGTTGTAACCGTAAGTTTGTGAAATTAATATTGTACCTTTTCTAATACCTGTTTTAAATAAATCTTATAGTAGGATTAAACTGGGTGTATGTTCACCTCGCACCTCTCACCCTAAATAAATTAAATCCCTACATATATGTAAGATTTTATTGAATTGAAATAAAAGAAATGTTTGTTATAATATAACAAAGACTTAAAAATATTAAAGTTTAAGATAAAAATCGAAAAGAAAAAGTAAGTAATAATAGTTAGAAACCGTAACCACACTCGTATAACACTCACTAGTCACACCGAATCAAGAAGGCGAGGACCGCCTTCTTCACCGCGCTTATATATGCACTCACCCCACCAATGGTCCCGATCACTTCCGTTAATCATTCTAGAAATCTCCAGACTATTCCCAATCGGTCAAACAAAAAGACTTCTTCCCGATTTCCGGTTCGGGAACATTCGAGAGATTTCGGGGTGTTTACAAACGATGACATCAGCCGATATCAGCCTTTCTTTCTTGCCACATGCACTCGTATCCATATCGCTGCGTGCACTCGCACTCATATCCATATCGCTACAAATCTTTCATCAATTATTTCCATGTACACCATACACTCGCACTCTTACATATATATAACTGAAGATGAAATGACTAAATACCTGTTTTTCCTACAGTTGCATGCATAATTATCCGGCCAACCATATTTTTATATTTAACTGAGGTTTAAATAGTATAAAATGAAAACAGTAATATATCATTATAAAGTAGATTTATTGTGCTACATTACTACATAGTTAGATAATTAAATACAA
>NW_015149243.1:22247-40831 GCF_001465965.1 Polistes dominula | reverse complement strand
GCGGCTTTGTCACGAGGTGTAGATGTAAGTGTTATTCGTAAAACRGCGGGATGGTCGAGAAACTCGTTAGTTTTTGCAAAATATTATCATCGCGAGATAAGCGAAAATACGGAATTTGCAAGGTCAATTATAGGATAAAAATCAAAACAATATGTGATTGTTCGACCAAATATTAGATTGATAGAATATAAGTTTGTTAATTTTTTAAATTTATCCTAGTCCTTGTCCCTCCTAAAATAAAATTGCGACTCTAAACAACTACATGTAATCTTGAGAACGAGCATGAAGTATAATTGACGATTAAACGAACTTACCTGAAAGTGAAGTTCGATCGTATAATTATACGAAGTGCTCGTTCGAAAAGATTACATCCCTCCCATAATGCTTACTCAGCATCACCCCCTCCCTTATAAAAAAAAAAGAGCAATTTCATTTACACACAGTCTCTAAATTAATGAAGTATCACATAGAAGGGACATACGAAGGTGAATTTTCATACGCTAAAGTTGTGACATCTAGCGCCCATAGGCGATACTACATGTAATCTTTTCGAACGAGCACTTCGTATAATTACGATCAAACTTCACTTACAGGTAAGTTCGTTTAATCGTCAATTGTTAAACATAACCACTTCCCATTGGTTTCGCCGAGTGCGATAACAATTCATAAGTCTCAGGGAGGTACATTTAATGAGATTGTATATGATTATGAAAAAACACACACTCAACAGCTACTGTACGTTGCACTATCACGAGTAACATCGATGCAGGGCTGACATCTCGTTTCCAAAAAGAATGACAAAAAATTTTATCATTGTCGAAGAGTAACAGTATCCACAGCTGAATTGCGCTCTGAGTTTGAAAGGCTGAACATGAATCGATTAAAAACTATTAATAAATTATTATATAATTTTATAAATAAAACTAAAGGGTTGTCACTGTTCACCTTTAACTGCCAAAGTTTTCGAGCTCATGCACAGGATCTTCAATTAGACAGAATAGCATCGTCCTCAAATTTTCTAATTCTTTCTGAGACATGGACGAATAATGAAGACATTATAGACATTCAAAATTTTAAAATTGTTGTTCAATATAAGAGACCACATATGAGATCAGGCGAAGTTGCAATCTATCATAATATGAATGACGAAGCCCGTGTTGTTACTCCACATATAGATATCAATGAACAACAACTGCTATTACTGTCTGGTCAGTTTTCTAAAGTAGGAGATCTATGGCTTGTCTAACTAATTTGGACCATAGTACTTCTGTTATAATTGTGGCAATTTACATTTCTCTTAACCAATCAATAAATACAATTATTGAATTCATCAACGATAATTTAATAAAGTACACGCAAAAAGATTACCATAAAATTACAATGATTTTAAGTGGGGATTTTAATGTCAATATTTCATTGGATACGGCTCTCCCTTTAATTGAATTTTTGAAAATAAAATTATATTTAAAAATGTGCAGCAGTCGCATTGAATCTATAACAAGATCACAAACAGTCATTGACGCTTTATTTCAAAGATATATTGCTACAATGGAAACAAAAACATTTATTTCATACTTTAGTTACCATAAGCCACTCGTGTCATTTCTTGAATCTGAGAACTTGGAGTCTGGATAAAATATGATGTAATGTATTTTTATGTCATGGCCTGGATTGCCTTCGAAGAAGAAATTTCCTTTTTACGGACACAAAAAAGATATGGACGGTCAAGAAGTAGCAGCTATCCCGTAACAAAACAAAAGTAAGATTTTCGTAATTATTTTGAAAAGTGAGAAGGTAAAGCGGTTTAATTTTTATTTTTACACCTTTTAGTTTCTTTAGTCCGCCTGCATGATCACTGGGTGGATCAAGTAGCTCAGTGGTTATATTGCCGGTCCCAAGCCCGGATAAAGGATGAGGGTTGAAAGGTTAAGTTAGCTAACTGCCCGACGTAAAAACTTATAACAGGCTCACAGACTCGATGACTCGCCTGGCGAGTTGCGATGAGGAACAGGCATTGTGCCTATTTGGAAGAAAGAAGAAAAAAAAGACCTTTTAATTTATGAAAAGTATAAGGTTCACATGATTGGCAGGGAGATTGAAAATCGAGGTTATCTTTAAGGACATTTTCGTGGATACAAAGAAGACAAATACGGTAAAGAAGTTAAGTATCTAAATCTAGTTCGTCATTAGAATTCGTAATATTCTAGGAGCTCTCCCTTTTCGGTGGAGCAAGTTAAAAGAAGAAGCGTCTTAATTTCTGGTTCTGACGACCTCCTGGAGGTTTTTACGCCATGGTTTTCCCTCCAGGCGGAACGAACTTAAACTCCGTGTGAATACCAGGTCGATGTATGGTGTGGAGAAGGCCATGGCAGTGTATGTCGCCTCTATGCCGACTGTGATCAAAGATATATCGATCATATCCAAACCAAACAATTTATTTCATATTGTAGTTACAATAATTAACTCGTCTCATTTCTTCAAATTGAAAACTTGCTTACTGTCTAATATGTTATGTATTATATGTCAATAAAACGTAACATAATTTTTGAATGTGGTAACAATATTATAATCATAATATTGTAATAATAATATTATAACAAATAAACCCTACAATTATCCAACACCTGATACTCTGCATTCGTCTCATTCTCTCGAAAGTTAGTTTTTTGAAGGTTTCACTTCTAACACGTTTGATCTGCACACATGTTTTTTTTTCTATTTTTCAACAGTAAGTTGTATTATTTTTATTGGGAATATAATAGCAAATATAGTATATATTTTTTTTAACAAACGTGTTATTCCTTTTCTATTTAAAAATGTTTTTATTTTATTGAAAAATTAGCATTAAAATCTTTATTTCGCAAATATTAAAATTAATAATTATGAAATACATAAAATATAATAATTGTAGTTTCTGCAATATTTTACAAAAAAGAATGATTACAAGATACATCAGAGAAAAAGAATTAGATAACACTGTAGAATACATTAGGAGCAGCTGACAAATTTCATGCAAAGGCAACTGAATTACTGTCACATTTTTATTTTGCATCTTTATAATATATATTTGATTCATAAAGACAAAATATGTCTATTAAATTTGATTTTTATATGTTTTTATAAAAAATATACAAAGATTTGTATTGTCCCAGAATACAAAAAAATTATATTATTAATAATAATATTTACGTAATAAAGAAATTTACGTTAATTTTTTAATCAAATAAAAACATTTTTAACACGATGAATGCCTCCGTGTATCGGTGGAGTTTACCACGGGGCTGAAATTTGAAACTAGTTGTGTACACAGTTCGATAAGCTGAGAGAGCGATACAATTCAATGCATTCTTTAGATTTTTCGTTGTTTGGATCTTTAATTAGACAGAAGTATTCAAAGAATATAAGTTTGTAGTTCAAAGAATAAAGACGAGATATGGCTTAAATAATAAGGGTCTCGAAGTGTTGCAGGCTATAGAGTTGAAAAAGTATTTCTCGAAAAGATCTCTTTTAGATCTCTCATTGCATTTGTACCAAAACTTCGTTTAGTCCAGCAGTATTTTTCATATGTTTTTTGTACCGTCTTTATTTCGTGTTATGGCCTAGATTTCTCGATTAGGGGTCCTCTGGCAATTTCGTATATGCTATGATGTGGAGAATAAAGGGTCAGGTTTAGGTGTAAAATAAAACACGTGATTGAGCCAAGCCAAGATGCAATGCTTTATTGGCTCGTCAGGGAAAAGCCTTGCGGCATAAAAACCCTGGATGATATTAGATTATAACAATGAGAATCCACCACGTGGCGTTACCACGCGGGAAATTACCGTCAACGTGAAATGAATATAATGGAAAGATCTCACCTCTCGTCACGACTTAAACTTCCTCGACTTAACTACCTCAACTTAACTCCTTCGACTTAGTTCTTTGCTCTCTCATTTCGACTTAGATGTATATTTACAGGCGTCCAGAGGTGGAATAGGAAGAATGTCCTTATGTACTGGCCCAGCAGGGCGTATGCGCTAGGGGTGTGAGAAGAAGATTCTAGATCGATAGAATCGGACGCGCGCGATTTTCGAATACCGCTAGTTACCGTACGATCATTTCGGATCGTACATTTCGTCATCCCTAAAATGTTTGTTAGACAGCGCAAAAAAGGTATAGCCGGATAAGTATGGGAAATCTGCCCCCGTGGCTTTTTTGACTCGCACTTGGGGGATCGATTTGGTGTCGAATAAAAATAATTCACCCCAAATTTTAGCTCTTTTACTCAAACGGTTCTCGAGATTTTTAAAAAAACCTGTTTTTTCGATTTTATTTTTTTTATAGTTAAATTCAAAACTAATCAATGATGATTTTTTTTCTAGTTCTTAGGAGTCTAAGACATGAAAAAAAATATTATCATAATATTTTAACGAAAAGCCGATTTTTGGCGGACGAAAGAAAATTAAATTTTTTTTTTTAGCTTTTTTGAAATATGTCAGTCACCAAAATTTTTCAGAAAATGTCCTTTATACTCCTCTACACTCAGAAATTTTCTTGAATTTTTTGAAGTGGTGGAACCATATGAAAAAAATTAAAAACTCATTTTTTTTCTAAAATCCCAAGTTTTAACTAATTTATATTTTTTTTTTTTCAGTTAAAAAAAAAATGTGAAAAATAATTTTTTTACTCAAAATACAGAATAACATTACTTATCAAACATTTTCAATCATTTGGTTTTACAATGATTACGTAAAAACTATTTTTTTTTTAATAAATTCCGAGCTGACGCATTTCAACACTATATATCGAGATTTTCACTAACCAGCAATCATTTTTTCTAAAGTTTCGCTTTAAAGTTTTCTTTATTTTGCTTTGTTGTTTGCTTACAGTTGTAGCATTACAACCACTTGAATAAGTAAATTTTGTCATTGAATCTGTCTGTATATTTCTCAATTCCCTATACTGTAGAAAAAAAATCTAGTATTCAGCTCTTTTCATTATATTCTATTTTCTGGAAAGGAAAATTCTATTCAGAAACTGAAGGGAAAGTTTAGAAGGGCCATAAAACCATAAACAAACATAAGAATTATCGGGATATATTGGTGCAATAAAAACCCTTTGTGCAGTGTCGGGACCCTTTGAAGAATTTCGGATTCCTATGTAAACATATGCGGTATACTATAAAAGAGATAACATTCCGATGTTCCAGATCAAGTTTCTTTATGCATTGTTTCCACTAACACGTGTGATCTGCACACATTTTTTTTAATTTTATTTTAACTCCATTCTACTTTACAATTCCTCTGTAGACATTTTCTAAATTATTGTATAAGTGAAAAAATATAGCACGTGGACGGTTTCTCCAGTGAGAAAACGTCGCTGTTGTTATTTATTTCGCTCATATTTTTTTTCTATTAGGTCTCAAGGGTGGATTCTTTTGAGCTTTCTAGATATGTGTTGGTTGTAATTATCATTGGTTAACAGGTTTACGTGCGTTGTTTGTTTTCTAGGTTATTTCTTCTTTTATCGTGGGAATATTTAAGTCTTTTCTAATTTATTCGTTACGGACGTACTATGGAGCATTCACGATTGTATATAAGGTTATGGATTATTGAGCCTCGAGCTTGGCAATGTGACTTTTTGCTGGTATATCCCATAGTGGTATTCCATATGTCCAGATTGGTTTTATTATTGTTTTGTAGATTATTAGTTTGTTCTCTATGCTAAGCTTAGAATTTTTGCCGGTTAGTCGAGCTATTTATCTCCTTTTTAGACGAATTTGTTCAATTTTTGCAGTTATGTGCTTTTTCCATGTTAATTAAGAATCTAGATGTAGTTCTAAACATTTGACCGTCGACAGTCGAGATTTCTGTATTGTATAGTTTTTGTTTTAGTATTTGATTTTTCCTTAGTGTAAACGTGATATGTTTACATTTCATAGAATTTACCTTGATCTTCCTAACACGTAATCATTCTTCAAGATAGTTAATTTGTGTTTATAATGAATAAATTACTTGATGCGGGTTTTTATTTACGATAAGCATTGCTGTGTCATTTGCAAATTTAAAGATTATGCAATTTTCGCCTATTGGTATGTTCGCTGTATAGAGGGTGTAGATAATAGGTCCGAGGATACTTCCCTGCGGCACCCCAACTCTGATTAGTTTAATATTCGAATAGGTGTCTTTGATTTTTACGTAGAATGCTCTATCAGAAAGGTAGAACAGGAGTTTTTAATACGATAGTGGAAAGTGTTTCTTGATTGTTTGTAATAATGTGGTATTTCTCTTTTTGTTTTGAGTTGTTAGATTTTAATTATAGTGTTCAGCAGGGTGTTAATATCTTATATGCTCTTGTTGTTTTCCTGTGAAGCTAGTTCAATGAAAACTAGTGGTAGCGACTGTTTAGTATCGCACCTTGTTATATTGTTTATCGATCTTACTTTACGACCAAGTTTATCTAATTCGTTTATTTTTTTGACTGTCTTTGATTTTGGATGAAGTCTTCTAATAACGATTTTGTAACTCTTCTGGTATGGTATCCAGCGTCTTTGCTTTTTAATGCATTTATTAACTTTCTGAATATTTCTGGCGTTGTAGTTTGAACTCTAACTTGATTGTCCTTGAGTTGTTCAATTATGTAATTATTCTATCCAGCAGATTCATCTAATAACTCGAGCAGAGGGTCTATGATTTTCGCATCTATGTATATAGGTGGTGATTTTACTTTTACTTTTACTTTTTCTTTTCTAATTTTGTATGCAATGTTTTGTAGTTCTGTTGAATCGTCAAGTAAATTATAATAGTTTCTTATAGGTATGTCTTGTAACCATTTTGTTATAGTTGGAACGGAAGAGTTGTTATACTGTTGTGTGAGTTCGTTTACTTTACGTTTTTTTGGACTTTTGATTTTAGATGATTTGGCGGTTATCCATTCTTGCGAAGCTTTTAAGTCTGTTTCCATCTCATTTTCTATAGTTGGATTTCTGGTATCAATATTGATTGACCTTTCTTGTGTATAAATATTAGACGAATGATTTTGAATTGGTTCTATCGACGGTTGTCGGGTTTCGGGTTTAACTTTTGTTCTTATTTTGTAGTTGTTGTTATTATTTATGATTTTAAGGAGTGGGATATTATTTTTCTCCATGGTCAATCCCTATTTTCATAGGTCCGAGCCTGACTGCACGAGGCGGAATAACTGTAAATATGAGAAACACGCTTTTCAAAACGTATGAGTTAGAAAGATTCACTGACTGATGCCGAAAAATGGGAAAAACTTTGATCCCATAAAAAATTTCTTTGGCCTATAAAAGAAGAACAATATATGGACGCGCACTTTTATTGCTCTCTTGCACTTTTATTCATCTTGTTCGTTATCTTTCTTCTTTCTCTATTATTACTCCTGTTGCTCTGGTTATCTTAGTACTGGCTCATCATCATTGTCCAGTATTTTCAGCACTAAAAAACGCACTCTTATCAAAAAGTTATTATTATCTTTAAAATTATCAGTTTGGATTCGTTATCAGAATAGCCCTACGTTACCGCCAATAACAACCAATTTGATTCGGAGAACTTTTTGAAACGCGTAAACAATTGTCCGACATTGAAAGAAACGATTCCCTTCACTTAAGAGCTTAAATTACTGTAAATAAATAATAGCATGTCAGCAACTGTCATTACTGAAGAAATTAGACTATCTAAACTTTTAGAAATATGTACTTGTTCCATTTTACAATTGTTTTTTAAGAGAGTAAGTCTTAAATCTTTAAAAATCTGTAAACTTTAAATATTTTGATTAAATAATTTTATAAATTAATAATCTTTAAATAGATAAATAAATATTTTGATAATAAGTGCTTTGGATAATTACTATTTTCATAATCCTTTCAAATTTTTATCGTTAATAAATCTTTCGGAAAAATGAACCTGCCTGGTCGTGGCTAAACTCGGTGAATACATAATGACTAAAATAGGCCTAACGTTTAATTCTAATACATTTGTCTTTGAAACGTAGGAAATAAAATTGAAAAGAAATTATTCATTAAGTTTTACTATAACCCTAATATGTGTTGAAAGCGAAAAAGTGTAGTGAGTGAGGTATGGGAAAAAAAAGTATAAAGGAGGCAACTCTTATGATTATAAAAGACTCGACGAAGAAGCCATAGAGAAACATTTTCAAAAAGAGAGTAAAATAAGCTATGCTTTATTCGTCTGCAAAGGAAAGACTAAAAACTTGCGTTGAAGTAAACTCTAAGTTATAAAGAAAAATATCTAAGATAGAAAAAAAGAAGAAGCAAGTTCTTTCAGATAATTAGGAGCGCGTTAAAAAAGTTTAAGCTATTATTTCGTAAAATTTTATTAATGTATACAGTATTTATTATTTGGTAATATTCAGGAAAGTATTTTTTATTTTTAGAAGGAATCTACCTTTTTCTGCAATGTTTTTACACTCACTTAAAAGAAAAAGAAATTTAAATGTGTTAATTTTTTTCCGTTAAATCATAAACGAATTAAATTTTAGTAGAATTACTTGAAAAAGTCACAATTACAAAAAAACATACATATACATGCATTTAAAAAAAAAATATAAGCATTCAAAAAAAGCTCAAAAATTAAAAAATTTAATTCTCATGAACGACTTGAAAACGAAAAAATAAATAAATTTAAGCTAAATAAAATATCCAAATTTTTACGTAATTTTTAGTTCGTATGTAATGCCTTATGTAAAATTTACTATATATACAAAAAAAAACATAGTGTAATTTAAATTTTACAGAAATAATAGTAAAAATAAAGAAACCGTAACTTTACAAATTTAGCTAATAAGAATATCCATTCAGATTTACCAATTTTCACATTCGGAATTAACATAACGACGTAATACATTAAAGCAGCGATGATACATAAAATCATTGAGATTTTAACGAACTTTAAACTGAAATTGTTATAAGCTAGAAAAGCAGTCTTCTCCTCCGTAGTTTTGTATCTTCTTGGAGAAAGGTCAATCTTAATATCTTTTAAAAACTCTTGTAATGAGTTTCTTTTCAGTCTGCATATACATATTTTCACAAGTGTCATCAGATTAAATATGTTCTCTTCTATGCTACTAATAACATATTCCATATCCCATATATGATCGGTAATGTCAACAATAGCTAAAATACAATGAATAGTTAAATAAGTAGAAAAAAAAATAAAGATTGGCTCATGAATGCTTTCTGGCCAAATTCCTGCGCAATTTAATGTACGCTTATTCAAATCTATAACTTTAGTAGTACCACTGAAATCAAGTTCCTAAAAAAAAAACTTTTTTTAGTATGCTTGTATACCTTAAATAATTTTTAGCTTAATATTGAGTTTTTATATACTACGCACATCAAAAAAAGTTTTGCATCACCTTGGTTCTAACATAGACGTTTACTGTGTATATTGTATCAAAGACACAGTCCCTTTGACTGTTCATAGATTTTACTAAACCCGCACAAAAGGTTTAGTGACATCTATGAACTTGGTACAACATGCAATATGCGGCTTTCAAAAGCAATAAAAAGAGCTGAAATGTTATTTGTGTTAATCTCTATTCCATTTTTATGTAAAGATTCCGGAACTCTTGGAACCGAGGTGATGCAAAACTTTTTTTGATGTGTGTATTTAGAATATAATTTACTTTTTCTTGTATTCATTAATTATTTTATTAGATGTTTTTTACAGATAGTATACAAAAATATAAAGAATTAGCGCAGAAATTTTATTTTTCTTAATAATTTGTTATAATGAATATTAATACACTATTTTAGTTTTTTTTAATTGGTTTCAAAAATTCCATGAAATAATAAAAAATAATTGTTTTTAATATTATAGTTTAATTATTTTCTTTCTGCTTTTATTACATTGTTTTTAATTATACTTATGAGGCTCGTGCGTTTTGTGATATTCTTTAACAATATTTTCTAATTATTTAAAATATTTAATGTTTTGAAATATTTAAAGTTATTTGTATCACTGTTTAGTGTAGGTACTGTATATATTTCAAAGATTATGAAATTAAATAATACTATAAAAATTTCCATGAACACAAATTTGAAATCATGATTGAAATAAATAACATTTTTTTATAGTATAAGAAAACATTACCCCAGATTCTTTGCACTTTTAATTTGAAAAAATGTAATAAATAAAAAAACAAACAAGAGTTTATTTAATATTTACGTAAAAAAAATCGATTTTTAGTAACTATGACTAGCCTGACAACAAGAAACGATTAAATACATTCTAAGCCTCAATTAGAAATTACTTTATTCAAATAAAAATATTATGTATTTAATTTATTTATAGTTATTTTGTAATATAGATTGATAATTTTATTTAAAATTTTTTATGCATAACCTCATAGTATATATTGACGTACATGAATATATGAATAGCTTGAACAAAGTAGTTATATTATTTTGTAACTCAATAATTTTTCATAGAACTATAAAAATTAAAATATTTTTGTGGGTAAAACAATTTTTGAATTTAAAAAATTACAAGAGAAATGAATATTTACCGGATGCTCTGGATACATTATTGATTTAAATCTCTTTCTATCGTAAATAATACAAATCTGCTCTTCCTAGTTTGGTATCTTTTCCTCATTTACGCTTTCAGATTTACTGAAATATTACCTTGGAAAGAATCACTAAAGTTTGACGAATTTAATATACCTACACAAATAATTATAAACCGAAGGCCATAATTCTTGCAAATTGTAAAGATAATGTAAACAAAGAGGAGGTAGAAACTTCTGGTTTTTTTTAAGAAACTTTCATTCTTCTCACAGTAATTATCTTATGTACATTTGTTCCTTTTTTATATCATTTTTTTAAATTGCTTTTTTAATAGACAATATACTGTTCTTGGTGTTCTATTATCCTTTAAATTCACATATCAATTTATAATTTATTTGTTTTTTACAGAAAAAAATGTTTTTCATTTCCCAAAATGAAAGTTTATAACTCCATATTTAAAGAAAATTCTAGGGTAGGTAAATATTATGGATAATAGTAAACAAATAGTATAGCCATAATGATTAGTTGTTTCTGATTATAAAAGTTTTCCAATTATTAAAGCAATTTTCAAATTTTTTTCTTTTCTTTCTTCTTAATGTAGAGTGCGGTCAGATTCTGTTCAAACTGTGAGGAGCTTAGAAGTGACCTAAAAAATTGTGAATATGATATGAAATGATGGGGTGATTAAAAACCAAAGTGATTAAAGTGTATTTGTAGGAGAAAATTAGTTAAGGGATTATGCCACCCTTGCGCTCGGAAAAATACCAAAAATTAAAACTTTTTTTAACACAGACATTATATGGGGCATTCCATGCCAAATCGGACTGTTTTAAAAATTTTTATTTTTGATTTTCGTTATTTTTTGATATCTTTTAGTACCCATCGAAAAACCCTCCCTACTACATTTTTTTATCATCCGTTCCAAAGATATCGAATTTAAAAAAAAAAACAGCTTTTCTGTGGTTTTTAGCCCGTAACTTTTTTAAAACTCATCTAAATGAAAATTAACATTCTACAAAAAAGTTTTGTTTTTCTATGTACTTTTCAATAAAAAATTCAAAAAAATTATTTAAAGTGTCTTAATACGTAATTTTCGATTTTTAAACTTTTAATTGCATTTTTTAAAATGAGTGCATATTTTGATTTTCTTCAAAATTTTTTACAGCAAACTACTACTAATTCCACAACTTTTTAGGTCGGTCTGATCGTGGGCCTTTGATAACTACTACTTTTTTCGATTTTTGAAAATTTTTTTTTTTATTTTAATAAATTTTGTCATTTATTTCTTTCTTTTAATGTATTTTGAATCACTTTACATTTTTTTTATTATAACAAGCGTAGAAAAGTCTTAATTACCTAATTACTCGCAGAATGATTTACTAATTTTAAAGGATTGCAACATCTATTAAACCTAGCTTTTGCTTCCATTTTTAAATATTTATTTCACAGCAACAAATTAAAATACACAAAATTTACTGGTGGACATTTAGTAGTAAACAATAACAAAAGAGGTTATGAATATGACTATTAATGAGAAAAAAGGTTAACAGTAAAAAGAAATAGGGACCCTGTAGGAGGGACGCGCCAAAGAATTTTATTGGACCGGAATGGTCCAATAAATGTAGTCACGTGATTGCGCGCGAACGAATCAAACATTTTAAATAGCATAAAAGTTGTAAATAGTTGTGGCGTCTCGCACCAGCGCAGTGCTGACACCTCTCGGCCAACAGCGCGCAGCTGTAGCAGCGCGCGCAGGAAAAGTGCTGACACCTCTCGGCCGCCAGCACTAACATGCGCAAGCACCGCGTGATGCGGCTCCGCAGGGGCATCTGATTGGCCTGACCACGCCTTTGATTGGTCAGAGCGGAAGAGTGACCACTGCGACCGTTGCTCTCCCCACTTCCGGATGCCTGGATCGCCGTGGCGGTGCATACGCAGGAAAAATATCTTCTACTTCTACTTCGTCCGTCGCACCGTCCGGTCGCACTCTTCTCATCGCGCTCTTGTGTAAAAAGTATTTTCTGGGCATCTTCTGTACGTGACCACGTGGCACACCACGCCGATAAATAAAATATCGTCCCACGGGATCAAAAACATAATCGGAAATTTCTTTCCTCCATACGGAGTCTCATTGGCCCATTCCTTTCTCCGCGGCCCGTTCCTCGCGTTAAGGAGAACGCACCTTAACGCGCCTAGTAACCTAGGGAAAGAAATTCCCAAATAGTAATAGTGAATAGTGTAGGGGGTAGAGTAGTGAATTGGTTTAAAAAAATTATGAAATAATGAATTGCATCAAATACAGAAAAAAATGAGCCATATTTAAAGATAATTAAAAAATTTATATTAAAATAGAATAGGTTACACAAAAGAATTATTATAAATTCAAAAAGAAAGATTCAATTAGGTTCGATTTAATAAAAGGCATTACAGTATTTTGAAATTTCAAAACAACTTGTACGAATTTATACAATTATGATAATAATAATAATAATAATGATAATAATTTATTCAATTTTGATATATGCACTCTGGTATCAACAAAACAATTAAATATAAATATCGCAATAAAAACTATAAGTATTCCAAACTTAAACTAACTACAGCCGTTATTTACACATACTAAAGATAAACATGGCTGCTCGTTGCATCGGAAGCGGTCCAACAAAATTTTCAGCCAATAATAACACCAGCAATATGTATGGCGCGTCCCTCCTAAAAGAAAATAGGGATCCTGTAGGAGGTATTTAGTATGTATTAATGGCTGTGGTTAGTTTAAGTTTGGAATAAGTATAGTTTTTATTGCGATATTTATGTTTAATTATTTTGTTTTTTTTAGTAGTTTTCTATAAGTGTAAATTTAATTTACTCATTTAATAGTTACAATTGTGTATAAATGTACAAACCTAACCTATAACTTATCGTTTGTTTACAGACTAATTGTTTGTGATGAGTAATCATGGTTTGACAGTGTATTCTTAATTACTGCAAAAGTTCAACAAGAACTACGCAAGACCGTAAATACCTTATACCATCGCGTAGGTATAATCGCAAAAATTTACAAAATTTTAGGCAAACAAATCTCAGTTCGAGTAAAACTATGACCATGTGCCACATTGAGAAATAAAAATATAAATCTATTTTTTAATTGTTTTATATATTTGTCGTATTATTATTATTATTAATATTATAATATATATAGTAGATAATTATATTTATCAAAATTGTATAAATTCCTACAAATTGTTTTGAAATTTCAAAATACTGTAATGCCTTTTAACAAATCAAACTTAATTAAGTCTTTCTTATTGAATTTATAATAATTTTTTCGTGTATCCTATTCTATTTTAATATAAATTTTTAATTATCATTAAATATAGTTCATTTTTATTCTGTATTTGATGCAATTCATTATTTCATAATTATCTCAATGTTTGAATCATTCGCGCGCAAAATCGAGTTCCGGTCCCCCAGCAATGTACATGGCGCATCCCTCCTATAGGATCCCTAAAAGAAAATAGTCAGTAGCGCCACTACACGAAAAAATCATGAAATGAAAACCACAGAAAAGCTGTTTTTTTTTAAATTCGATATCTTTGGAACGGATGATAAAAAAATGTAGTAGGGAGGGTTTTTCGATGGGTACTAAAAGATATCCAAAAATGGCGGAAATCAAAAATAAAAATTTTTAAAACAGTCCGATTTGGCGTGGAATGCCCCATATATAATAAAATAATCTTTATTCTACACATATTATAGTACTTTTATGAATAATTTACAATATTAAAAATTAGAAAAAGAAATAAATGGCGAAGATATAAGCTGATATTTAAAGCCATGACTTGAAAACCTTTGCTGATGGTGTATAGATGTTCTAAAAAAACAATCATTGTTTAATAATAAGAAAAGTAATAGCTAACAAAAGAAGCCGTGATCGTCCACCTTCGAATTTTTTTTAAATTTTGCACACTTGTAGTAGCCCATGAGGAAAATCATTGGGTCTTTAAACTGGCTGCAGATAGCCGGCGGTTTGCGAATAATCGGGAATTGAAATTTCGCATAGATGTGTATTTCTTTAGCTATGTAGTGTAGTTTGCTACAATAGCAGCGATGTGTGTGTCTCAGAAGGCGCCGATAACTTAATCTTTACGAAGATATTTACATAGGATTAAATTTTTTTAACTATTCGAAGATATTTGTATCTGTTTTTTTTTTTACTTCCTTTTTGTTCTATTTTTTCTCAATCCCTCTTTTTCGTTATTGTAAAGTAAGCTTATGTTAATACATTCTTGAGCGGTCACAAGTTAACTCGTGTTTCTGTGGCCGAACGTTGCAGACAGGTCACGAGTTAACTCGTGATGCGCTTTTTTTCGCATCACGCTATTTAAAAGAAAAACACAGCAAAAATAAATATGACAATAGAAAAAGATGTATTATTGTTATTCTGCTTATCAAACGAAAAAGTAATATTTAAAATCTAATAATAAGTAAAATTTATTAAAAATTACTTATATTGTTTTACTTTTCAATCCAAATACGAGGAAATAGCCAGTAACGTAAGATAAATTCTTTAAAAATTACCGATCAACAATGTGGTAACAAAAGCTGACTTCAAAATAACGAAAAAAAAAAGAATAAGAAAAAAATCACGTGTGCAGATAACACGTATTAGAAGTAAAACCTTTAAAAAACTAAGTTTTGAGAGAATGAGACGTAGACACACGTAGACACGTAAGACACAGTATCAAGAGTAAGAAAATTGTAAAACTGATTTATTATAATATTGATACCATATATATCAAAGAGCTTCGGTATGATCTTGGGATGGGGGTAGCTAACAAAAACTATAACTTTAAAATTGTATCAATTAAGATAGAATGTCGAATGCGATAACCATAGAATAAAAAGAACATGTGTGCAGATCACACGTGTTAGAAGTGAAACCTTCAAAAATCTAAATTTCGAGAGAATAAGACGAATGCACAGTTTCAAGAGTAAAATAATTGTAGGATTTATTTATTATAATATTATTACTGTAGGGGAGTTTTAAGTATCGAAGAGTACACACGGATAAATAGGTAGGTGAAGAAGGACTAAAGGGAAAATGACTCGATGGTCGAAATAAAGAAATACGATGCGTGGTCTTTTTTCTTTTTTTGCGTAAGTTGTGTGCGTGCAAGCTGTGTGAGCCTAAAAGTTCTCACGCAATATCGGTGATTTGTTTATTAGGCCGATCTGGACGTTTGGAAAATTAGAGAACGATGAAAAAAATTGTTCATCCCTTCAGGAATGCAGAGTGGGGGCGTAAACATATAAGGAAAAGACTGTCACACGGGAAACGTTGTTGAGAACCGAGCGATTAGAGCGAGTGACGGAGCAATTCGATACGAGCGTTTTGAGAGTGATTAGCGAGTGAATAGTGAGTGAATAGTGAATGAACAGCAAGTGAGTAGCAAGTTGCGGCAGGATTGCGGATATTCGCGGGTTGCGTGCGCTTTGTGAGTTCAGAGTTACGAGAATCGCTATTAATTGTAATTGTAACAAACAGTAACTTATGGAAATAAAGAGTATCTTTTATATCTCAAGTAATGTCGGCAACACGGGAAGATTAGATATCCTTAGCCGGATTTATATCAAAAGTCCGATGCTATAGAGATACAGAAAATATAGGAATAGCGGTGAACTTTAGAGTGAAATCTTGAGTTTGAAAATGCATACTAATTCATACGGCGAATTAACGGTGATGCAGCTTAAAGAGCGGCTTCGGGAGTTGAACCAACCCACGGTAGGTTCGAAAGCGGAGCTGATTTCAAGACTAATGGACATTGAGTTAAGCGATGTGCAAGTTTCGAGAAATTCTGGAGAGGAGATTCGGGATGAAGCACATGCAGTTGTTCCGAGATGGGACAAGAACTACGGGGCTGCTCTCCGCGGCGCAACCACGAGCGCTGAGGAACGAGATAGTTTTTTTCGTCAGGAGATAAAACAGCTTCAACGAAAAATTGAAGAGCTCTCTCAACAATTAACGACTGCTCCGGTCGAGAGCAGAGTTTCGGTGGGACGCGATTCAGTCGCGATGATGCACGAGGAATCAAGTCGTCAGCGGATAGGGTTGACGACGGTTGCGGAGATGCTTAGTTATTACGACGGTGAGACTCCCTACGATCACTGGGAACGGCAATTCCTTGCTTTAAAAAGAATACACCATTTATCGGACAGAGAAGCGACGGTGCTATTTAGGCTACGTTTAAAAGGGTAAGCTGCAGAATGGTTTCACTCTAGAGCGGAGTATGCGGATATGACGAATGAGGAACTGCTATATAAAATAAGGAAGATATTTCGACATCTCCCTTCTTGTGCCGATAGGAAAAAGGAGCTTATGCGGCGACAGTGGAAGCATGGCGAACGCTTCAGCGAATATTTCCATGATAAGGTGATTCTGGGGAACGGTACGTCCGTCAGTGAGGAAGAACTGATCGAACATCTGATCGACGGAATCCCTGACACGACCTTGCAGAACACGGCGATAATCAGGGGACTCCAAGACAGATCCGAGCTCTTTACTGCGTTGGAGAAGATACAGCTGCCGACGGAGCCCGAGGCTAACCGAGTACGGAGGAGGCTGGAAGAAACTGGAGGAGGGTCAACGAGGCGTAAGCCTATGGGAACGGTGGAGCAGCAAAGACCGGGTGGACAACAACGAATCTTCGACGGTTGCCGCAATTGCGGAGAGAGAGGACATCAAGCGGCGTTCTGTCCGTCGAGGAAGAAGGGTATGAAATGTTACAACTGCCAGGAATTCGGTCACATTTCTGCCGGGTGTCCTAAAAAGACACCGTCGGTGACGGTTGTTCGGGTCGATGATGATTCCTCGGCAGATAAGCAGTTTTTGAAAAAAGTTGTTACGGTAAACAATGTGGAAATTCCTATGCTAATAGATACGGGTAGCCAGATCACGATAATAAGGGAAAACGCCTACGCTGAAATCGGAGCGCCGCGAGTAATAGATGAACGCTTCAGTTTCAGAGGTGTGGGTTCAGAATTGCTTAAAACGATGAGTCATTTTACGGCCGCCATCGAGGTTGACGAGGAAGCATATGAAACTAAAATACATTTGGTATCTAATTCGTGTGTGCGACATGATCTTATCTTAGGGGCAAATTTTCTAAAAAACGTGAGATTGGTGGTAGAGTCGAGAAACATAGAGATTGGGCGTTCGAGTAAAACGCAACCAACAGAAGACGATCTGCTAGACGTGTTTAATATAAATGTTTGCGACTCGAAGAGCGAAGTAGATTTATCTCTTTAAGGGGGGGGGCGTAAAAACGGTTTTTTTTTTCATCGAATTAACCTTACCCCCCCGCCCTTAAAGGTTTCTGAAATCAGAGAGAACGTGACTTCGTTGGTAGAAAACTATAGGCCGGAGAAAAAGCGAGAAGTGGGAGTAGAATGACAATCGTTTTAACGGACGAAAATCCTGTTTACTAGCGAACAAGGCATTTATCTATGGCGGAGCGTGATGAGATAAACAAACATATCCAAGAATGGTTACGCGATGGTATCGTACAACGGTCGCTTTCGAACTACGCGAGTCCGGTCGTGCTAGTACGGAAAAAGGATGGTTCTGTTAGGCCCGACGTGAACTATACCTGCTTAGATGTATTATCTTGATCCCTTGGAAAACCTGTCTAAACCTGCTAGGGCTAGTAGATAAAACCTACACCTGCGCTGCATACTAATTAAGGGACATCCGTTTCTACTTTTTCACGCCGAACATAAAATTTGGAATTTTAGACAATCCCCCACTGCACCGTGAGAACACCAATAAGAATCCCTTAACTTATGGAAAACGCCCTTCTTCTAGAACATTCCTTGTCCCGATTTCCCTTAAAAGGGGCTTCTTCGACATCCGAAACCTTCTTCTATCCTGGCCGTTACGCTTGTAAGTCGTTTTGTATCCGAACGTAAATCTGTTGTAAATAAAAGTTATTCTTTCCAAAACTTGGAAATCCTTGTTTTTAATACAATCACAAGAATTCAATAGGCCGAATTCTTA
>NW_015149242.1:21564-34194 GCF_001465965.1 Polistes dominula | reverse complement strand
TCTTATCTTTTTCCTTATTGAATGGTAATCGTGCTTGTTTACCGTAAATACAAGCTTCACATAACTGATCATCCGGGATGACCTTTTCTAAGTGAGTAATATCCTGAATCATTTGCTTATTTTTCAACTGTAAAAATTTTGTTTTTTCAATATGCCCTAAACGCTTGTGCCATAATTCATAACTATCATTTTTATTGTTACTTACTTGAGTGTTAATTAATTTTACCTTTTTGGCAACATCTAATTCTATAGATATTAGATTGTTTGAAGGCTTACCACTCATCACCGTTTTACCATTTTTAGCGATTACCACGCTGTTCTCATCGAAGATGATACTCATCCTTTTCTCCTGCATTCTCCTCACGGATAGTAAGTTGTATGGTACATCCGGGCAGTATAATACATCTTCGAGGACTCCACTTGAACCCATGTTACTCGTCACGTGTATCTGTCCCTTCCTGGTGGCCGTGACGAATTCCCCATTCTTCGCTACCAAAACTTTAATGGGAGGAGGTAATTCGACCGCACTTGAGAACACGCTATCATCGTTCACAAAATGATTTGACGCACCAGAATCGAGGATGAAAACTAGTTTTCTTTTTCGGGTGACTTGATACTCCCCAGTCATAAAGGCAAATCCAGATATATGCTCATCTGTTGTCTTTCTTGTCGTCTGAGCAGTATGCACATTTTTATTCCTCTGCGTCATTTTGAATTGTTGGATTTTCTTGTAGTAGAAACAATCCTTCATTCTATGTCTTTTTCTTCCACACTGGTGACACTTCCCACCAAATGAATTTCTGTTCTGCTTAAAACCTGCTTCTCTCCGATTTTGACTTCTATGTCTGCCTCTTTCAAACCTTACGTTGTTAAAATGATTCCACTTAGAATTTCTTGTTACTGGAGTCTCAACTTGCAACACCTTTGTACTGGTGTCCATTCTCTCGCTATTAATATTTGTCTCACGGTCAAGCAGTTTCTTTTTCAGAATGTCCAGGGTAACGTTGGTTTCTGTCATCATCGTTTCGATGACAACCGACACTGTACCATACGCCTCGGTTAAACTTGACAAGAGAAGTGAGATTACCTCATTCTCCCTCACGATAACTCCTGCAGCCGATAGTTCATTTATTAATTCATCAAATGTCTCGAAATGCTCCTTTAATTTTGTGTCATTTCTCATTTTTATGCTTAATAGCCTCTTTCTAATAGACAATTCGGTGGCCGTACTTTGGCTTTCATAAATTGCGTCTAAACTCGCCAAGATGGACTTCGCTCTACTACCAGGTGTATCATACTTGAGATGAGTATGCGCTAGATATTGTACAATTGTACATTTGGCAATACGTTCAGCTTTAGACCAACCCGTAGTAGCTAATAGCGGAGGTTCTTTGTCAACCACTTTCAACACATCGAGTTCTTGCAATAGATTTCTCACTCTATGTTTCCACGCATTGTATCTTGTACCGTCAAACTGCGGTATGTTTCTTCTGTCTTTAGACATATCCATTTTCACTAATTATATATATATATATATATATATGTGGGATTCCCCTTCTTCTGGTAGTCTTCCTAAAGGATATCTAACGAGTAAAAAGGAAAGAATTCCGCGGTGTTATTAATAGGTTGATGTAGAAAGAAAAACCTCTCTTTACGGATATGCAATATATTTAATATAAAGAAGTAAAAATACAGTGATGGCAAAACGCCTTCTTTGCTCGGCTACTAAACGATGACTGCCTCTTGGTTTCCCTTCTTTAATCTACTTCTTTGTGCGACGCTCTCACTATCGCTATTCAACTATTTATTTTACATTGTTTATCTTCGGCTTGATTATACCCGATACTCTCTGGCCCACTCATGCTTCAGTGTTCTCACTCACATTCTCGCCCCCCACATATATATATATATATATATATATAAGTTAATCTAAAATGAACAACACACAAAACTTAAACACAATTAATGCACAGCGTGATCTGGGCCCATAACCTATTGGGTTATAGGGGATATTAAAAATACTCTTTTTTATAACACAATTTTCTCTTTATTTTATATGATAAGGTGGAAGCACGTCTTTACTCAATCAGCAGTAGAAAAGGAATAAACGAATAACGAATAGAAAAATGTTTCGTCGCCAAGCACTTAAGATACAGCTGCCCTTTGGTAGGGATAAAGAAAACAAAATTAAGAAGGACCGCCCATCGATAGAACAAAACACTCTGTGTCCCACACTAGATATCGAATATTATTTATATACATAAAAGTATCGATTGCATTTTGTAGATATGGTAATATAAACGCAGAATAAAAAATACTGCGTAGAATTCAACATGAATTACAACGATTTTAAAATCTATTTCTATTTTCGTTGTTTTATTTCAAAATATTAAAAATTTAAAAAAAAATTTTTTTTTTTATATTTTTTTTTCCATATTTGTAAAATAAGTTATATTATTTTATTATTATTGGAAATATAAAGTAATAAAGGTTTATTTGCTTTTGTCACGTGTCTAGTTTCTTCTATTTAAAAACTTTTCTATTTTATTAAAAATTATTATAAATTTTCTAAATACACAAAATTATAATTAAAAAACATGTCTTTGGATATTTATAAGAAAAATATTTTACAATGTTGTTTAATTTTTTTCTCTCTGATGTATCTGATAATCATTTCATTTTTTTTTGTAAAATATTGCAGACAATACAATTATTATACTTTATACATTTCATAATTGTTAATTATAATATTTAAGAAATAAATAATAATTTAATATTCATTTTTGAATAAAATAGAATTATTTTTGAATAGGAAAGAAATGACACGTTTGGTAAAATAAAAACAGACCACGCACCTTCTTTCTTTATTTCAACCGTCGATTCGTTTGGACCTTATACTTTTGTCGCATACCTACGTGCTTATCTCTGTTTATTCCTTCTACCCGTCTATCGCTCCTACCTACAAACACTTCGAGTATCGAAAGAATACGTGTCCACGCTTTGTAGTATGCAGTCGCACACAAACGCACACATATACAACCAGAAGCGATAACTACGAAGCATAGCATAAAGAGGAGACCGAGAATAGGAAAAACTGTATAGCCATATTCCGTCTCTCTCTCGCAGGCTCAATCCTATATGTTTGTCTCTTTTTCTCTCGTTATTTAGTATAGCAGCCGTTTCATAGCTTCGTTACAACATAACTGCGTTTCTTTACTTTTCAGATCACTCCCATTCTAGAGAAGTTTTCACTTCAAAATTGTCAGAGGAAAGTACGTTGACTCTTGATGCAAATTACCCTAAATAAAAACACTTCCGACTATGATATATTTGCGTTTAAACAATATTTAGCAGTTGCTCGTTGTAAGAGATATCGATACGGTATAAAAAACATAAGTTAAAAAAAAAGAAAAAGAGGAATCAATGAAGTATGATTCGATACAAGCAAAATTTTAAGATATCGTACACGGAACCAACTCTTAGAAATAATAAAAGAAAATTCAGGTACAGATATCGGTATTGCTTAAATGTCCCTCTAACCAGTTAACAATGTTTCTTCTCGATTTAGTATGATCATATTAAACAAGGATATCACGTTCGATATTGGCCAAAAGAAATTTTCTCAGCATCTAAGTATTTATATAACGACCATAACATTGACTAACTCTCGTTAATGTTAAATGCCATTAAAACATAATAGATGTAATCTTTTTTGGTCATACGTGACAAGTTCAAGGTCTCTCTATTTCCAATTAACGCTTTGATTGCTAATCTCTTTCGTCATTGGATAAAGACTAACAATATAACAATTGTTTTTTTAAATTATCTTCGAAGAACCGACCATCTTGTTAGAAACTTGAAAACGCTTTTTTGATCGATAAATCTTTAATTTTATAGATTCTTCTTCTCCTCCTCCTCCACCTCTTCCTCCTCTAAAGATCGATGTCTTCCAAGTTGATTTATACGATTATTTAAAGTCGCTTTCCCTAAGTATCCTTAATTATTAATCATTTACCACAATGATAAAATATTTAACTGATATAATGATAAATCATCGATCGATCAGTTAGTAGATAAATTTATATTCTAATCTATATCTATATCTAATTTATATTCATTCTATATCAGTATTTGAGTTAATAAGAATTTTGTAATTACGGTACAATTTAGGCGTTGTCTGCTTTCTCAAGTACCCTCTGGTTGACTTGCCAAACTGTCTTCTTCAGGACCTTTGAGCCACTGATTCCTTCCTTTAGAAATCCCACACCGCAGCTACTAAAATTGTTACGCGGAAATATATATGCGAGGTTAAATTCACGATGGTTTCCGAATAATTTAAGAATTCGGCCTGTTGAATTCTTGTACTAGGCTGTTCAATAAGTTTTGTGGTTCGATAAGAGAGGGCATTGCTACTAGCCTAAATTTTTTTTTTGTTATGTTGGTGCACTCTTCATATGAACGTATGTGAAGTTTCATTTTAATCTGTCAATTCATTCTTTGTTTACAAGCCATTTAGTATCGACTTGTAACAGAATTTTTTTACAATGGAAAAAATCAAGTATCGTGCAGTGATTGAATTTTTATTTTTGGAAGGTTTAAAAGCAATGGAAATTTATAAACGAATGTTGAAAGTGTATAAGGACTCTTCGCCTTCCATTTGTACAGTAGAAAGAGGGGTTGCTGAATTTAAACGTGGTCGTACAAGCCTTGAAGACGATCCACGTCAAGGACGTCCAAAAACAGCAACAACACCGGGAATCGTAGAAAAAATACAGGATATCGTACTGGAAAAACGTCGAATGACTGAAAATGATTTAGTAGAAGTCCTAGGCATCTTATTGTGCAGTGTAAGCAATATTTTGACTGAAGTATTGGGTTTCAGAATGCTGTGTGCACAATGGGTGCCGCATTCGCTAACAATGGAACAAAAACACATTCGAATGCGACTTTCTCAGCAACATTTAGAGCGTTTTCGAAAGGATAAAGTGGATTTTGTGCATCGATTTATTACTATGGATGAGACTTGGGTCTATCACCATGATCCTGAATCAAAACAAAAGGCTAAAGAGTGGTGTGAACCTGGTTCTTCAGCTTTGAAACGAGTTTGTGTCTACGTGTTAAATTATTGTTAAATTAGTTTTTGGGATGCGGAAGGAATTTTGTTTGTGGATTACTTGCAAACTGGTAAAACAATAAATTCTAAATATTATTGTAACCTTATAGACCAGCTGAAGGAAAAAATTCGTGAAAAAATACTCGGTTAGCAGAGGAAAAAAATTCTTTTTCATCAGGACAATGTACCGTGTCACAAGAGCATTTTGACAATGGCTAAAATCCATGAATTAAAGTTTAAATTGTTGAAGCATCCACCGTATTTACCAGATTTTGCCTCTAGCGACTTTCATCTGTTTTAAGACCTAAAAAAATCGTGCGTAGAAAGCGTTTTTCATCAAATGAGGAGGTCATAACAGCTGTGGAAGCGTATTTTGCAGCCCTTCCAGATTCTCACTTCAGGGATGGAATTCATAAATTGGAATCTCGTTGGAACAAGTGTATTGATGTTCAAGGAGACTATACTGAATAATAAAGTGTATTTCAAACCATAAAATTGTGTTTTTCTTATTGAACCGCAAAACTTATAGAACAGCACAGTAATTGTATTTAAAACAAGGATTTCTAAATTTTGGAAAGAATAACTTTATTTGACAAAGATTCTCGTTCGGATACAGACAACTTATAAGCTTAACGGTCAGAGTGGAAGAAGAGTTTCGGATGTCGAGGGAGGTCTCTTTAAAGGAAATTAAAGCAAGGAATGTTCTAAAAAAAGGGCGTTCCTTACTAGCTTAAAGATTTCTTATTGGTGTTCCCATAGTGCAGTAGGAGATTACCTAAAATTCCACATTTTTCCGTTAAAGAAGTTTTCTACGGCTCGGCGTAATAAAATAGAAACAAAAAGTTTCTATGCTCGGTTTGCCACCCCACGTAGATATAGATTTTATATACTGGGTCTAACAGATCTAAACGGGCTTTCCAAAGGATCAAAAGAGTAAACCCAAGCAGGTATTCGTAGCACAGTTCACATTGGACCTAACAGATCGATCGATCGATCGATCCCGATCGCGTTTGTTTTGTTTCTTTGCGTCTCTTGCTCTCGATCACGTCGCTTCGAACGAGCATCCGGAACTGCGACGAATATTAACACAATTGCGATCATACAATATTCCACGACACACTTTGATCTCCAAGTAGGATTGCGGTGATTTTTGATTTGCACAGTCATTGCTACTGCTGTATGTTTTGTAGAAAGAATAAAAACGTCTAGTTTATCTTTCCATTTTATTACTAGTACTCCATTGCAGCTTCTCATTTCATATTCCCCTTTCTTTAATTTTGTTTTCAAGAAATCTTTAGGCATATTTTTGTTTGTTTGCGCTCACTGTTCCAATGGCATTAGTTCTACTGTTGAGTAGAGTTACAAAAAGATTTGGTGAAGAATACCAATTGTAAAAATATAATGTGTGTCCTTCGTGTAAAATTGGCTTTGATAGTTCTTTGACCACAGTTTCAGATGCATTGTCTTTAGTATATATTTTGTCACTGCCAGTGTATATTTTGAAACTATAGCAGTAACCTGAACTTGACTCACATAATTTATAAACTTTTATACCAATTCTCGCTCTTTTTGACGGATTGTATTGTTTATAGGATAAGCGTCCTTTAAATTTGATTAATGATTCGTCAATTGCAATGTCCTCTTGCATTGTATATATTTCTTGAAATTGTTGATTAAAAAAATTTATCACTGGTTTTATTTTGTTTAATTTATCACTTTTAATGGCCATATTATTATTTAAAAATGCAAAAATCTACTTATTTGTAAAAATCTTCTGTACGGCATCGTTTCTCTAAATATGGGAGTTTCAATAACGGCCCTCTTAGACCAGAACATTTGAATTGCAGGTTTCTTTACTTCAGCCGCAATTATACATAGTGCAATATATATTTTTATTTCATTACAGTCAACAGGAGACCAAGCTTCATCAATTATTCGTCTTTTATTTTCATTGTTTATTACTTGTTCTGCGTATAGATTTGTCTCCGTCACAATATTTTCCCAAAATATACTATTAAGTATTACATTAATAACTCCCATTTTCTTTTTGCTTGTACTCAAATGATCTAAGGTTGCCTCTTTTATTTCTGGAATCTTCATTTTTGGTTAGTTCTCGTTTTGTTTCCGGACCTACAATTCAGATTGTTGATAGAAATCTTCATCATCAGATTTTTTGTTATTCACCAGTTGCTTAGTAGCTTTTCGTACGATATGTACAATGTCACTACCACTGTCACTACTATTATCCAAACAGGTCGTGAAATCATTGGTAGCGATGTTATCACTGTCCTCAATTCTCATTTTTCTTTTTGAACACATTATAATGGGTGACTTTATAATACTTCTTACATACGATGTAAAGTCGAATGCGAATGAGAAGTAACTGAATGTCGCACCTCTGTAATGTCTCTGTGACCTTTGATTATATTTGGGAAAGCTGCTCCATGAAGTTTCTGAGAGGTTTGTTTATGTTACTCCTGGTAGACTTACGACGACTCTGAGGCGTCTTATTTATGTTTGGCCCGATAGCCTTACGACGCCTCTGAGGCGTCATTGTAAGTTAAGAGGTTTATAATTGAAGTCAAAAATATAAAATCATGTTATTTCAAAACAGAAGAAATGGGTAAAAAAGAAGAATTAGGGGTATATATGTGTAAGATTTATTGAATTAAATAGAAGTATTTATTACAATAAAGCAAATACTTAAATATTAAGGTTTATTGAAATAAGAATAAAGAGATAGAAATCGAAATGAAAAGTAAGTAACAATAGTAAGATATCTAATCTTAAACTTGTAATTGCACTCGTATTAAATTCGTTCACTCACAACTAATCTTACCGAATCAAGAAAGCGCTCGCTGCCTTTTCCCCCGCGTTTATATACACACTCACCCCACCAGTGGTCCTTATTACTTCCGTCAATCTTTCTCAAAATTTCTAGACTATTCCCAATCAATTGAAACAAAGGACTTCTCTCCGATTTCCGGTTCAAGAATATCCGGGAGATTTCAGGGCGCTTATCAAACGATAACATTAGACGATATCGCTATACACGCACGCTTTTCTTTCCTTCCACACACACACTCATATTCATATCGCTATTTATACTCACACTCATATTTTTATCGCTACATGTACTCACACAATATTCATATCGCTACACGTACTCACAAATCTTTCAACGTTCATCGATTGTTTTACGCATACCATGCACTCGCAATCTGCATCTTTCTTTCACCCTTAAATATATTTTTAACAATGTACTATTATACATATGTAAGTAGATATAAAAAATAATTACTATTTAAAATTACTGTATTTCTCACTCGTATATGCTATATTAAGTGTATATAAGAAAAACAAAACTTAAAGAAAACTCAAAAAATATATTAAAAATATATTATAAATTCCTATACATATATACATGGATATTATATGTACGTATATATGTATATAATGTGTAGCAAATGTTAAGACACAATGAAAATAAAAAAAATGTATAATTTTGTAGTCTATAAAGAATTCATACAAATTTTTTCGTTCGAAAGAAAAAATAAGAAAAAGTCTATAAAAGTAATATGTATATCACTTTTCTAAGGAGGAAAAGAAAATATGAAAGAAAAAAATATATGCAAATAATAATAGTAACTATAATGTTAATTATTATTATTAAAATATATAGTATTAACGAAAATGTCTTATTTCCTTTACTATTTTTTATATTAAATTTTTATGAAAAAAATTGTCCATCGAGAAAAAAGAAAAAGAAAAAGTCTACAATTGTTAATACTTAACAAATTTTTTTTTTGTTTACAACAATGTGTTACAGTTAGGAAGAGATTAAGGGATAAAGATGACAGTAGTATGTTACTACTACTGTTAATTGTATTTTAATATATGTTGTGTAGGGTATTATAGAAAATGAAAAAAGAAATGAAAAGAGATGGTGAATGTAGTAATATAATAATACCAAGAAAATATATTTAAGTAAATAATAATAAGCACAGAAAAATAACATATAACTAATAACTGATAGAAATACAAATATACAAAGAATGAATAAGGCAGATTTACTTACAGATACAGAATAACTTATCAAACGGAGCTTAACAACTTATCAGACAGAGAATCAGAGAACCGCTTAACTTAACTTATCTAGACGTATTTATACAAAAAGTAACCTACGACCTTTTGGAGAGGGACAGGGAGCATATAATTCTTATTGGCCCCCAGCATCCACTGGAGGTGGGTAGTGGTAGGGCCAAATCAGAAATAGCTTGGTCTTACACCGTTTTCAATTGTTACCGTCAACGGTCCTCTCCTTGGTAACTAATGGGAAATGGCCGTGGAGGATGCGTAATTTGTACACTTATTTAATACTATACTAACAGTCGTTAATATATTATATGGGATACGTTTAGTTAATTATACGTCTATACTAATCAAGCGTTGGCGACGGACTAATTATTTAACCGGAACCTGAAGAAGATCGGATGCAGGAACAATACGCCACGCTATATTGCCGGTCAATATATAGATCAATAACATAATAAGTACACGCGGGAATTATAAACACAAGCAATCAGAGATCCATTTCTAACAGTAACCATCAACGGTTTTTCATAAACAACCGTTGATGGTTATCTCCCTAGCAACCGCCAACGGTTCTCCAATTGTTATAAGAAAGAACTAAATATTAGTTTTATCGTCTACAGTTGTTACTATTATTCATCAATTAAATGAGAACTTTATCATTATAATCAACTTTGCTGAACATAATTTTATTAAAGGCCAGTGAAGCCTATTTAATAATAAAACAATTTAATGAATGTAAATCATTATATTCTTGATTTTATTGATACATCCTTATAGAAGTTTTTTTCATTATCTTTTTACATTGTTAAATAAAATGAATATTATTTTCAGTCCCTTTTTATATAAAACGTATCTAATATAACAAGGAAAAGTATATTAGTAAAAGTCAAAATGTAACAGATATTCTAATATTTTATTATATTAGAAAAACTCGAAGTGTCTATAGTTTATTACTATTTAGTTCTACTAAATAATTGTAATCGATATAAGGAGGCCTTTTATTTGACAAAGAGGCTTAGCGAGTTCTTGGCGTTAACCATTATATCTCACTAGTGAAACAAAATAGTTCTTTCTCGAAAACAATCTTTAGATATTGAAAAAAACACTAAAATTTTCGAAAAATAATTTTAATGTTTTAGACGATCATAGGTAGCGATGAGATATCGCTATTATAATAAACTTTATAAAAATTCTTTTTGTTAGTTTCCAATTCTCGACTACAAGATATTGTCTTTTATTGTTTAATATCTTTTTGTTGTTCTAATGTATTACATTTACTTGCTTTATCGACCTTTTTCATTCTGTCATCAAGAACAAAATATTGAGTATCATCTTCCATATGAATACCATTGAAATTAGAATGACGTGCTGGTCTATCTTTTATTTTAATTTTTTTTGTGATTTAATTAAATTCTTCAGAATATCCAAAAATATCTTTAATTAAAAAAAGTGTTGATCACTATAATCATAAACATAGTAAATGCTATAATGCATGCGATCCCAAATACAATACAAGAACAATCACGAAACAGTTTACAAAGATCAAATATAAAAGATTCGGAAGACTTTCAAGTTTATGGTACTCCTAAAATTGTATTTAAAAAAGTATTAGAAAACAAAAGAGCATCATTAAAACAGGATAAACATAAGAAAAGAGAAGTAATAATGATTTGTCCAACTTTCTACCAGCCGCTTTAAATTCGTTCGTTAATTTTCAAACTCTACAGAAAATTCTTGGACTGTTTCGTAGTTGTTTAGTTTAAGCCCAGTGAACACAAGACCTTAAAATGATGTCATACGTATGTCATACAGTGATCTTCAAATTTTTTTCGTACACATGACGTAATGGTGACTTTATTTATGACCCTCCAATATTAAGTCATATGTTCTGACTTAAAAATGACATTTATGTGACCTAATAATCCCATCATTATATTTATGCGTATATAGATATCTATATTAGCGTGGGTCAAAAAAATGACTTATTTTTTTTTTTTAAATGCAACGGAAAAATGGGTTCCTAGATACCTTAAAAAAATTCTCACCCAATATGAGCTCTTAATTTTAATAGGAAGATCCTCCCATTAATAAAATATTAATAATTATATATGTATTAGTAATATAATGGAAATCAATACAAGTTTGCATGGCTCAGTGAGGCAAATCACCATCCAGTAATGTCCATCCAGTAATCGTATATTCCCGAGTTCAAATCCCGGGGAAAAAAAAATAATTATACGTCATATACTAGTAAGAAATTCGGTAACAACTAGACATATGTATGACATCATTGCTTTTTTACTTTTTTGTTTCCTCAGGTCAGCTGAACGTCATATTTATTACGTAAAAGTCTTACGGCAATAAGTGTGAAATAATGATTTGCATGTGACTCATATCTGACTTATATCTTACGTAAGTCCTGACATAGCTCAATATCATTTTGACGTAATTGTGTTCACTGGGAACTCTTTAAATTTACCTGTACATATTATTTGCAAAACAGTTGACTGTGTTAAATACATCTTGTCGAATTTTTTTATCATCTCGTGAGCTATTGTACATTCACAAACATACTCTAGTTATTTACCCGAGATAGTGCTAATTGTTATTGCTCTTGCTTTTAGGTCCGTTTTCTTCCATTCTGTTTCTTTCTTTTTATTCTTATTCGGTCATTACTCTAGCTGCTTGCTCTTTACATTCTTTATATTATAATAAAATCATTAGCCTTATTTTCCGACTTGAATAGTGTGCACGATCAAAAACAGGTATCATAATGTTTTTTACTTTAGCTTAATTGTCCATTTTTGATTTCTTATCTTCTTATTTATTCAAAATCTTAAACTTTTAATTCGTATTCTTGTTTTACTTGATTTTTCACTGTGCGATCCACACGGGTTAAGTTGCCTTCACATGTGCAATAACCAATGCTCTTGCTACCATGTTAAAAGAGGTGGAAAAATAAAATCATTAATGAAGCTTAAAATTAATTACTAATATATTTTATATAACGTTGATAACACGTGTAGGCTCACTTCGGAGTCTCGTAGAAGAAAAAAGAACGCGAGATCATTTTATAGCTTAAGCAATTTTGCGGTCACGTGATATTTTCACACGCACGCACAAGCACGCACACACGCACACGCACACACGCACACACACACCATTAGAGAGGATTCTTACATGTTTGCCTCGTTCTCACACACTCATCTATATTTACATGTTCTGCTTTATAAGTTGTGTAAGACTTTGTGAGTCTGTAAGGTTCTCGAACGATATCGATGGTATGTATATTGCATCAGACCGGACGAATTTTTGGAAAATTCGAGAACCATGTGCGGATGGATATGGATGGACATAAAGGAGCAAGTATTGAGTCGTTATGAGTAATCGCCAGTCGCCGATTATCATTAGTCGTTGTTCGT
>NW_015149242.1:7640-21059 GCF_001465965.1 Polistes dominula | reverse complement strand
AATCAATTAGAATAGGTATTTAAATTGTATGAAACAAACGCCGTAAATAATCAAATGATGTAATAGACCCGGGGTTTTGTCAGAAAATCAAAAATTTTTTTCGACTTTGTCGTTTACTATTTTGTAACGGCACTACGTGTTTTCTCATTATTTTCGATGGATCTATAGGTGGTAGGAATGCCGTAAAAAATCATTTGATAAAAAATCACCCGGTTATTTTGTGCTTTTATTCTCACCTGCACTCAGTTGGACAGCTTACAAGTCACGGCAATGTGCTAAAAATTATTATTTTATGCCCTTCTATCGTCCAATACAGGTTTCCTGCGGGATCATATGACCCATCGATTTTTTAGGTCGGGCCTGTAGTCTATATTAGTAGGTTCACCGCGCGCTTCAGATTAGCGCGCACGGGTAGATTCGAGGGACGGAAAAGTACAGTTAGGATGCTCTGATCTTTTTAAAATTTTCAGAGAGTATTCTTAAATGTATTTACTTACGAATGATCGAAAAAAAAATTAAAAAAAAAAATTACAAAGTAGAATCCTTCCTTAAGATCGAGTATTTCATTCTGTATATCTGACACTGAGAAGTTGCCAGCAATACCTTTTAAAATAAAGTTTTTGGATTTTTGGTTTTTGGTTTTTAGGGGTGAATGTATAAAATCTAATCTGATTTTTTTTAAGCGAATTGACTATTTCATTGTAGCGCTCATGTAAAAAGGGGAATATGGTGTAGCTCAAGATATCAGTCTGCCTGAGTATAAAGTCTCCTTTACTGAGATTGTCAGACTTGAGCTTATCTATAAGTTGCCCTAATTCCAGATCATGCACTAGGATTGGAGGAGGCCGAACCCTGTTACGGGAGGGAACTCTAACCTCACCCTCGTCAGTAGTGAAGGGGTCAAGCACTGTCGTTGGGGTAGCGAGCTGATGGCGCGTTCTCTGGGTTAGGGGACTAGGTATCACGGAGGGTAAATAGTGAACCCCGTTATTCCTATAGGGGTACGCCGCAAGGAGGCGTTGCGGGCGGACTCAGCGTTGGAGGACTCACAATCTTGATCGACATGGTCTGCAATTTGATTAAATCGATTCTCGGAAGACAACAATTGATCCTGTACTATAGTTGAACGGAGATGCCTGGCGATTTTTTTTTTGTATGTTCTATTCTGGAAGGTTTTCCCTATTATCTGCCGAAGTGATTCCTTTTGACGAATAAGAAGCGCTCGACGATGCTTGATCAAGCAGTCTTTTTTTATTTTGTACCAAGTAAGGCATAACATTGCAGGTTGATTGGATTCTTAGGCTAAGATCTACCTTTATTGTATCTTTTCTAATACCTATTTTAAGTATATTTTATCAGTAGGATTAAACTGGGTGTACGTTAACTTCGCACCTCACATTAAAATCAATCCTACATATATATGTAGGAGAGTTTTAAGTGTAGCAGATGTAGACGAAAAACTAGTATTCAGTCCTTTTCTTTATATCTTATTTTTTTAATAGGAAAACTCTATTCAGAGACTACAAGAAAAAATTAGGAAGGGCATGAAACCCTAAACAAACCCAAGGGTTATCGGGATATATTGGTGCAATAAAAAACTATGTGTGCAATGTCGGGACCCTTTGAAGAATTTCAGATTCCTATGTAAACATATGCGATACTATAAAAAGGGTGACATTTCGATGTGATAGATTGAGTTTCTTTATGTATAGTTACCACTACCGAAAACCATAGGCTGTACCCGTCGGTTGACTATGGGGTGGATCCTTATGCTATTGGTCAATAAGATTCGTAAGCTCCTTCCCTCTCAAAAGGGGTGTAGGTCATTTCTGATAGAAAAGACGTGGAAAGAAATAAGAAGTTAGCAGTCTCAGTCGTAGAAGTAGAGTAGTAGTCTTAGCAGTCGTAACCGTAGTTATATATCAGTCGTAACAGTCGCAGTTGTATTATAAGTCGTTATCCGTTGTAAAAATACAGTCACTCATCTAAGTTGTAACCGTAAGATTGTGAAACTAATATTGTACTTTTTCTAATACCTGTTTTAAATAAATCTTATTAGTAGGATTAAACTGGGTGTTTATTTACCTCACACCTCACACTCTAAATAAAATTCCCTATATATATATATATATATATATATACGTATTTGTCTCTATCTATGGCTATCGCATTCGGCATTCTATCTTAATTGATACAATTTGTAAAGTGATAGTTTTTGTTAGCTACGCTCTTCCCAAAATTATACCTATGCTTTTTGATATATATGGTCACAATATTATAATAAAAAAACTCTACAAATATCTTACTCATGATACTGTGCATTTGTCTCATTATCTTCAGACTTAGTTTTTTAAAGGTTTCACTTCTAACACGTGTGATCTGGAAACAATTATATTTTTTGCGCTATACATATTTGAAATATTATTTATGTATTTTTATAATAATATTTTTTAATTGACATTAAATAGAATTTACAAAATATGTAAATAAACATTTATATTTAGATTTTCTTCTGAATTTTTTTCCAATATATAATGCGGTAAATTTAGAGTCCTTCGGGTTGCCATTTTTCTTCGTTGTGAATTTTTTTCCTTGCATGCAAGTGTTGAAATAGTCTTTGAAGTAACACTTAACACTTTAAAAAATTCTTAAATAATTTAAATCGAATTTTCATTAAGTAATTTTTGCAATTCAATATTTAAAAATTTTTTCAGCAATATGAGACGTTGTTTGTTTTTAACATCAAAATAACCCTTTTTTAAAGAGTTTAAATAGAGTATTAAGAAATCTAATCCGTTAAGACAAACAACCTTCAAAAATGATTGAAATTCGAAAAGCTAATCTCCAGACTGATTTATTTGCTCTGTTAAAGTGCAAAATAGAAAGTTGGCCACATTTTTCCTAGGTAATGTGCACATTAAAGTAGATATGCTCATCGTAAAAACCAATTGATATGTAATTAAAAAAAAATAATCTTTAGATTGAATTAGTAAATAAACATAACATTATCATGTATTGTAAACTTATTTCTTTAATTGTGATATTATTTTTAATCATTTTATTCTTTCTACTTAAAATTTTTTAATCGATTGATGAATAATTCTATCAACGAATTTTTGTGTGTTAATTTTTTGATTAAATAAACCTAATTCTTCAGATATCAAAAAATGAATAATTAATATTAGGTTTATTTAAGTGTAGAACAACGTAGCCGTTTTTGTAGCAATAATCTTATTTTCACTTTACCGAGTGCCTAGTAAGTAATGTGCAGATTGACTCGGTATTGAGCATTTTACCAATTAGTTAAGTATAACACATTTAATATACGTCTATATTTAAATTTACTTGAACCTTTTCATACATACGAATTTCTTATTGCTTCTTATTTCGTAAAATTATATCTCTATTGTAACAATCTAGATCATTTTCTGTTTTTATCTGCTATGCTCGAAAATTTCGTCATCGAAGCAATTGTCAGCTATATGTTAATTCCTTTAGGTAATAAGCTGTACGATCCGAAAGGATCGTACGGTAATTAGCGGTATTCGAAACTCGCGTGCGTCCGCTTCCATCGATTAGGATTCTAGATCGATACTCATTGTGAGCATCGATCAACCACCAGTAACTATCGATGCGCTTCTCTAGCTACCCCCACCTCTCGCATCCCCACTTCTCATAGCCCTAGTGCGGACGTCCTGCTGGGCCAGTACAAAGGGGCATTCATCCTATTTCTTCACCGGACGCCTGCGACTACACATCTTGAAGGATTATAGAGGCTTTAAGAATTCACAAAGAACAACGAAGAAAATATTCTAATCTTCAAGACTCGTAAAAGTAAGCCCATTCTACATCACAACCCTTAAGGTTGTGATCGCTATATTTGAGGAGTGCGAGAGGTGAGATCTTTCCAATATATATATATTTCACCTCGACGGTATTTTCCCACGTGGTAACACCACGTGGTGAACTCTTATTGTATAATCAAATATCATCCAGGGTTTTTATGCTGCAAGGCTTTTCCCTGACGAGCCAATAAAAAAAGGCATTGTTTCTTTGATTGGCTCAATCACGCGTTTTATTTTACACCTTATCCTAACACTTTATTATATATATGTAAAGAAAGTGTACTTTCTTCCGTTGTGATTACGCGCGCTTTCATGAGTAAGAAGGTAGTACGAAAGGCGTTATGTGTATGAACTTGATTGGATATACAAACAAGAGAGACAAAGGAAAGACGTAACGTATATGTATCAGATATATAAATAAGAGAGAAAAGACGTTACATATACAAWTCAGATYAAATACTTAAAGAAGATAGATAGATTTAACGGACTAAGAAAGTGAGTGCTAAAAGTGAAGAATAGACATAATTGTCGTTTTTCGTTTCAGGTAATATTATATTGTTCATTTTGTAAATATTGTATATAGGAAATAAGGTTGACATAGAAATAAATTCGTTTCAGAAAAACACTTTGTGCTATTCTTGATCGTTTTGTTTGAACCACTCCTATTCTGGTCTTATATATATATAATTATAATTTCTATTATACACTGAAATTTTGATGCTTTCTGTTTGTATCGCAAGACCTTACTGTCGTACAAAAAACGCTATGTTCTTTTTTCCAATAACAACGAAAACGCCATGCATTGATTCTAATCGCACATTTGTCTACAATGTGGAYACATKGAWTWAATTGTAGATTGTCTACAATTACATTGTAGACTCGTAAAACAATTTCAAGAATGCGATTATCGAAGAATATAGTCGTAAATACCATAAATTTTTCAAACGGTCAAATGACCGTTCGTGGTAGACTAGACATGGTATAATTTGTTTTTGGAAAATAAACAATAAAAAAAGTGGTTAATATTGAAAAATAGGTTGTATGTATATTTTAGGAAAAGTCAATAAGCTACATAATGATACAGTAACGTTGTATGCGAGAAATTTTAAACGAAATTTTAAAAACGGTCATTTAACCGCGCATGGTAGGTTTAGTGTTAATATTATAAAATAAAACAACGAAAATGATATATAGATATTAAAATCGTTCTAATTTAAAACCCGATGAAACGAAAAAAATACGATCACAATTGTTCCCTTCTTTAACAGCATCTACAGTTATTAGTTGAAACACAAAAAGAAATACTTGTTTATGCTAACCCATGATAAAGATATTTCAAATTCAAAGGAAAGGTTAAAAGATCGAAAGAAAAAATTCATCTACTTGAGTTTCAAAAAAATATATATTATATTTACTTGGATTAGGACAGCGTATCTTTCTGTCAACGAATATTCTACAATTTTCGTCTCTATCTATGGCTATCGCATTTACCATTCCATCTTGATGGATAGAGTTTTGAAAATATTAGTTTTTGTCAGCTACCTACACCCCAAAGTCGGTTCCTTATCATGGGAAAAGAAATATAAAAAATAGGGAAGGTCTGTTGAAATTCGATCAACATTTATTATCTTTATTATCGAAGTGATAATATTTATGCCTATAGTTTTTTTTTTACAACGTGTCATATCTTTTCTATTTAAAAATGTTTCTATTCTATAGAAAAATTAGTATTAAATTCTTTATTTCGCAAATATTATAATCAATAATTATGAAGTAAAAAGAATATATAATAATTGTATTGTCTAATATATTAAAAAAAAAAACAAAGGATTACCAGATACATCACAGGAAAAGAATTAGAGAATACTCAGGAATAAATGAGGAGCAGCTGACAAATTCCATTCAAAAGCAAGTAAATTACTGTTACATTTTTATTTTGCTTCTTTATAAAATATACTTAATCCATAAAGACAAAATATGTCTATTCAATTTGATTTTTATATGTTTTTATGAAAAATATCCAAAGAGATGTATTGAACCATGCATATATGAAAATTATATTAAAAATTGTGATATTTGTGTATTTAAGAAACTTATACTAATTTTTCAATAAAATAAAAACATTTTTAGGATGATGAACGCCCAGCGTGAATTGGTGGAGCTTACCACGGAGCTAAAATTTGAGACTCGTAGTGTACACAGTTCGATAAGCTTAGAAAGCGATACGATTCAATGCATTTTTTAGATTTTTCGTTGTTCAGATCTGTATTTAGACGAGAGTATTTAGAAAGATAAGTTTGTGGTTCAAAGAATAAGGACGAGATATGTTATAAATAATAAGGGTCTCGAAGTGAAGTAGGCTACAGAGTTGAAAAAACATTTCTAGAGAATATCTTTATTAGATCTTTCATTGCAATTTTACCAGAACCATCGTTCAGCCCAGCAGTATTTTCCATATGTTTTTTGTAACGTCTTTATTTGATCTATCCTAAAATGTTTGTTATATAGTGCAAGAAAGTAGATGATAACTGGAAATTGAAAACCATACTAACAAAAAAAATTTTATACCTGAGTTTCAAAAAAAAAATTATTTATATTTACCTAATTTCTGACGAATTATATTTCCTTTGATAAACATCCTAACATTTTGGTGACTATTTATAACTATCGCATTCAGCATTCCGTTTTTATTGTTTGAATTGTGAAAAGTGCACTTTTTATCAGTTATTCCACCCAGAGACCATACCAGTGACCTTTATTATATATAGTAATAATATTATAATAAATAAATCCTACAATTATCTTACTCTTAAAACTGTCCATTCGTCTCATTTTCTCGAAACTTATATTTTTGAAGGTTTCACTTCTAACATGTGTGATCTGCACACATGATTTTGCAGTTTTATGCGCGTCATTTTACTACTATTTTACAATTATTGCCTATTTCATAAAATAATTCTTATTATAAATTATAATTGAAAGACTAATTATAAATGATTTTTAAAAAGATGTTTTCCTTAAGAATTATAAGACGTGATTTTTGAAAAAACAAAATACTATACAACAATAAAATGATTTTATAAGATATGATATAAAGCTATTGATGTAATAATAACTGATGTCCGACTAACTTTTATGCTCTCGGAATGTCGATACTGTTTTTTCACTAATCATTTGTAGAAGAAATGTGTGACTTTCGTTACCCTGGTAACGTAACAAAACAATTTATTTTTTAATTCCTTAAATAATCATCGATCCAGTCAAAGAAAATTAAAAACGAGAAATACACGCAATATGTTAACATGATGAGATTCTAACTAATATCTTATTTTATCTACCTTCTTATTTACTCAATTATTTATTGTCATTTTTTTCGTGGTTTTCTCATTAAACTTTAACTTTCTTTGAAATCCTTACTCCCTTCTATCGCAGATAACAATCCATTTTACGTTGCTTTGTTTTCGGTTACGCCAGAAACGTGCTCACACACACACACACACACACACAACACACACACACACTGTACACTTACTTTTTCATGATTTGTACTCGCACCATCAGAATAGAGCAAAGGAAAGAACAACATTTCCTGTAGCTCTACTTTTGAAAAAATTGTCTTATTCTAAAAATAATCTATATGCTTACTTCCAATAGCGATTATTCTCTGTTATCTACGTCTTAAATTTCTTCTGTTTTTATTTACACATTTTTTTTACATAAGAGCACGAAATACACTGTTTCTTCTGGTATTACTAAATTTCATTATTTTCTCTACTAATCAGAGATTCATTATTTTTCTACATTTAAAATAACGAGATAACATTCCTGTGTTTTTTGTGTTTTTTTAAATTGAAAATAAAATAAATATGAGTCATACTAGGTCGATTTACTCTTGATATTTTATGTCTTATTTTATATTAAAAACTTATTACAATTTTTCTTTAGTTTATTGTCATAATTAATACATAGGAAGTCCTGTACTCAATACATAATAGATATAATAAACGTTAGAATCTATAATGCATTTTAAAGTAGATGATTACTTCCTCATACTTTATAAATTCAATTGTTTCTTTTCTTTTTGTTTAATTTAAAAAATATATATATTAATATGTTATATCCACGTTTGATATAAAATTGAACTACGAGCTTGACTCATGATATTTAAGTCTAACCTAATATTTTCATTGTTAAATTTTCTGACTTTTTAATTCAACATCTTTATTTTAACCGTTCATTCCAATATACTTCTCTACACTTAATTCTAACATTAATATTTCTTTTCGTTCATTACAACATATTTATTCACACTGTCTTACATCGACCTTTATGATATCACCCGTGTCCTCACGTACACATACACTATACTCACATATTCTCCTTCTTCAGAGTAACAAAGGATTATAAAAACAAAGGATTATATATTTCTTATATTTTCACCTAAATAGAAAAACATCTTTACGTATCCTAGAGTATCTATTTACACTTATAAGAAGGTCGTTTTAACCTTTTATAAAACCATGTATTTTCTCTTAATATGTGAGAAACGTATTTACATTCTATTCTCAAAATAGGTACTTAAAAACTAACTACAAGAAAACCATTGGCATACGTATCTAACGTATGCATGACACAATAAATTTACTTAATATTTTAACAATAATATAAAAACTAGATTAATTACACTAAAGAAAAGCGCTTTAAAACCAACATGGTTTTCTTTATATCTTCCCCCTTAAAAAAAAAAGACAATTTCACCTGACAGTGTATGCAATTGTTTATTTACTAGCAAATGCTGGAGATAATTTTGTAATCTCATAGAAATTTGATTCTGCCTTTTTGTGTCCAGAACCAACTTCATAGATGGAATTGGAAATTATCTTAAGAATTTTGTATGGTCCATGGAATGGATACTCAATTCATCCATTTTTCCCCTATTAAATCGATTTTTGTTTTCTACGTTTGCTTCTATAATTGCATTATAACGTAAGGTCATCGATGACTTTCTCTCCAGTCAGTGTGTTAATAAATAAAAGGTTTAAATAGCATTTTAGAAGAATTTGTGGATAAGGCGTATAAATGGCAATCAAGTTATTATATTTATATTCCTAATAATTAAGATATTCTTCTTAAGCTCTCATTTCATAGTATTTTGAGACAAGTTCGCCTTCTAGATTATCATCTTGTTTTTTGTCACATCATATATAGGTTTAAGCTTCTTTATAGTGTAATGTAATACATAAACATTAGTTTGATCTTCGACAAATTTCGCTTTCATCGCTAACATTTTTTGAATGGTTTCTTGTCCGTACAATAATAAGTAACATCGTTTATTTTAATATAAAAATCTTTTTGGTACAGATATTTTCGATCACTTTATTAATCGTTATCATATCATGATTCATACGTATATCGTCTAATATATACCATTGGGCTACATGAGATAATTGCATTATCTTTACCGTATGGTATAATTGTCGTATTAAATCAAAATGATAATGATCATTCCTTGCTCAATATAAGGAATATAAGGAATATAAGGAAAACTAGCATAATAACGCATTGCCTATTTAACTTGAATGTAACATATTTTGATCAATGTAACATCAGTGCTGTTAGAATTTGATGAAGAATCATAAGTCATCCTAAATGACTGTTTAAAAATCGATTTTTTCGGGAACTTGGAACTTAATATGATTTTTCATACATATTTCTTGTTAATCTGCACAACTCACAACTGTTATCGTTCACGTCTAAGGAAACTGTTGTAACATCGAAAGGTTGGAAAAACTTTTCATATCCTTCATAAAAAAATACCATGCATAATGAGGAGAATAAGTGAGCACGTGACCCTTGCTGAAAGGAAGGCTGCGTTGGCGAGACAGACGCCTGGAATCGTCTCTCTGTAGTCATGCTTTCAAAAGGTCGACTTCGAGCCTGTGTTTAGGACTGAGAGCTCCAGTCTTTTTTATTTATTTTAAAAAAAATGTTGTGTTTGTATTAAAGATACAGTAACGCTCACATATAAACTAGTACAAATTAAACTACTAACAAAAACCATACAATTAACATATAGGAACAATAATACAATAACATGACCTGATAGAAAGGGTAGGCTCGCTATTGCACATTAGCTTTGGTAGAATGGTTGCACAAACTTAACAATAATTTAACAGCCGCAGGAAAATTCGCCTATGGTAGCTTATAATAGACATTTAATATAATATTACGAGAAAAGCTTATTCTCCCCCTACAATAAGGGGGGGGAATATTTACACGGGGGTTAGGGCATATTGTAGATACCCTTAGTAAAGGAAATGTAAATCTAATTATAAGTCGAGAAGTTATAATTAAACGGAACTTATATATAGGGTAGAGAAAGTGCCTCTGTCACTTATCTAATAATATTATCTTAAAAGAATAAGACTAGAAACTACAGTAACTACATTATGGAGAGAGGAATTAGACTATCCATGGTTCAGACTACGCTTTTTTCTCCTAATCTCATTTATAAATGTAGCGTCTTCTAAAAGTCACCAGTATCTTTTAAAATTAAGCCTACGAAAATCATTAATATCTCTATCCGGGATTTTAGTAGAGTAACTTCAGTCTGTGTGTGGGAATATCAGCTAGGTTCGTGGGGATGAACTTGTTTGCTTGATTTCTAGCAGTATGATATAAGACTGGGATGTTTAATTCATTTTGGAAATATCCTAATTTATCGAGGTATAAGAAAGCGTGAGGAGGAATTTAACCTTGGAGGAATTTAACCTCAGAGGGCCTGACTGGAAAAGTTGGTGAGGCCGTTCTGGTTAAACTCCCTTAAATAACTATTATCGATTGATTTTAATTTAGCAAAGTAGTCGCGAACAATTTTTAACAAGAAATTGTCAATGCGAGGGATATTACCAAAATTATAAATGATCCTGTTGTTGACAAATTCATCTCAATCATATTTTCGAAAGACATCTAGGCATACTCATAGGCAGTGTCTTTCGAACTTACGTAGCTCTATGATTGATGCGCTAGTGTTCCACCAAATTGGAGAAGCATATTTTAGAAGCATATTTTATGATAGGTCTGATAGGGAGTAGGTAACAAATTATCTTGATCCTTGAGTAAATGGTTCTATTGAAAAAAAGTCTCGAATTAACTTTGAAGGCTGTCTTTGCTTTCTGTAATTAACATGGGGTGTCAGTCTTAACGAGTAGTCTAGAGTCATGCATAAATATTTAACTTTATGCTTGTTTTTAATTGGATGATTGGTGTCACCGTTTAACAAACAGATTTGGAAATCCCTTATCTCTCGTCTGATCCTTTTACCTAAAAATCTCCAAGGCTTGTGAAATAGTATTGTCTCACCCTTGTCTGGGTTGATTTTAAGATTTCATTGTTTATAAACATTGTTGATTTTTTTGACAATGGATTCCTGATTAATTTGGAAGTTAGCGGGAGATTTATTACCGTATAGAATTATAAGGTCGTCTGTAAAGGCTGCAGAATAGAAGCTATTGTTTGAATTTAGGGGATGAAGGTTCGGAATAGCGTGGGTAAAAATATTAAACAGATCAGGTGAATTGACAGTTTCTTGCATTAAGCCCTCAAAAATATTAAAGGTGACAGAGGAGCATATGTTACCTTTCCACGTTACAAATTTTCTATCTTTGGTCATGTTCCAAATTAAATGTACTAGATTTTCGGGAAACTTTAATTTGTTGAGGATAACGAGAAGACCATTAATCCAGACCGAGTCGAATGCACGTTCTAGATCAATCAGACGATCTAGACTTAACTGAACTAGGAAGTGTTCTTCGCCATTGCTTTTGTTAAAAAGTATTTTGGATACCTTAATAACGTTGATGTTCGGGTTATTAAGGGGACGTTGCACCTGAAGCACTTAAAAAAAGGCTATTTTCGCGAATTTTTTCCAAGAAAACTATAAAAGATACCGACATAAAAGTTGTTGAGTTTGTTAAATTAAGTCTTAAACTACATAAATAAATTTTTGTTTTTTCATATTATTTAATTTTTTATTACAAAAACAGTAATTTTAAAAAACACCTTAAAACGTTAGTGCTTTGGTAGTTCCATCAGAACTTGAGAATGGCTTACCTGAAACATAAAAATAAAATGGTTTTATATTCTGTATGACTTCAGCTACAATGTGACGCAAATATATGAAATTTTATTAATAAATAAAAAAATGGTGGACAAATTACAAAAAAACCTTATAAATGACCTTTTTTTCGTTGTTTTTGACTAAAAATAATTTGTAAAAATTAAAATTAAGAAAAGATTTAGCGTCACTTTTTACAACTCATGTGTAGAATATGTGGATTAAATTTTATAAGAATCGGTTTACTGGTTCGTGAGATACGATAGAGCTAGTATTTCAAAACGTCGTTTCGAAAAAAACGCGTTTAAAGTTTTTTTTACTAAAAATCGTGAAAAATTCTTACCTAAACTTAATCTGCGATGCCTGGACCGTACAATAGACCATTTTCTTGCTCATATTCTTCAATTTCTTCCAGTCTTGCTTTCTTCTACTTTGATCTGGCATCTTTTGAGTACTCAGAGCTTCGACGGTTCGCTGATTCGATACGTCGGTCGTCGCGTCTTTTAGCAAAGTCGATCGCTCCTGGCCCAAGTTTCATGCCCATCGTTCTATTATCTTTATCACTGTTCGGAATCCTTCGTTGAAGATACATGCAGAATCTTTGCACGCAATTTCAACAACTTTTTTGCCGTTAAACATGTGTTTAGGTGCCAGGTGCCTTAGCTTTGAGGTACTTTCACCAGTCGATGGAAAATTAGAATGCTTCGGCTTAGCATCAGTCAAAATTTTGTGGTAGTATCCTGCCAAAATCTCATTGCGCATGTCCCATAAAGAATTCATATTTCTTTTGACTGCTAAACCGTAGTTCTCTGAGAGTTCTTTCATCAACTTGATTGTCAAATTTTTAGTTTTGACTTCAGGAACTTTTTTCATAACAGTCGTTTTTCTCTTCATTACTGTTTTTGCTACGGTTCTTATTTTTTTTCGGCGGTTCGACGTTTTTCTTTTGAATTTTCTTCTTTTGTATGAGAGCTTTTCTTGCCTTATTTGCGCGCTTAAAAATACGTTTTGCCACATGCAAAATACACTCCAACTTTTTAACAATGAAATCTTCACCGTATAGATGACAGTAAAACAGCACTTTAAAAGTATTAGCGTCTTCGTAGCCGATATAAGAACCATACCGCACAGCAAATTTCTCGATTGAATAAGATAAGAGTCGGCCGTGCGCGCTGAACGCTCAGGAGAACGGTCCGAGGTAGTAACGTTCAGGCAGCAAAAAAATGTAGTTAGAGACATCGGATCTTTTTGAAATTTTAACACAATATTTCTACATCCGAAAAATGTAAAAAAAAAAAATTAGATTTTTTCAAAATTGCAGAGTGGAACGAACGTCCCCTTAAGGCAGGATTCTACTTTAGTCACTCGAAAAAAAGGGTATTTTTGTCAATTTTTTATTAGAAAACTAAGAAAGATATTGATGTAGGGTTTGTTGTGCTTAATAAATATACTCTTAAA
>NW_015149241.1:33036-43591 GCF_001465965.1 Polistes dominula | reverse complement strand
CCAGAATCTATCACCCTCCTCCCCCCTGCCTTCACCCTACTCGCCGTTTCATTCAGCACTTCCTTCACCCTTTCTCTGAGCCCTTCTCTTATCCGTCTCTTCTCCATCCCACGCAGCAGCACCTCCCGATCCACCGAATCAAAAGCCGCCTTAAAGTCCAGGAACGCCGCCACCAGCTTCCCCCTCTCTCTCCTCCCTTGTCTTCCCACCAGATAATTCAAAACATATATATTATCTATCGTTCCTAGGCCTCTCCTAAATCCTGTCTGGTTCTGCGGCACCAGCTCCTTCCTCTCCACCTCCTCCTCTATCCTGCCCGCCAGAACTGCTGCGTACACTTTGTACAGAGACGGCATGAGTGTTATCCCTCTATAATCCGTCACCTTCTCCCCTTCTCCTCTCTTCACTATCGGTATTATTAGCCCCTCCGGCCAGCCCTCCCCTCTTCACATCCCATTGCAGACCGCCCTAATCATCTCCAGCCCCTTTCTTCCTCCAAACTTCCAGGCCTCGTTAGGAATTGAATCTGTTCCCGCCGCTTTTTCTTCCTTCAGCTTCCCTTCTACCCTTTCCATCTCTTCCATACTTATCTCCTCTTCTTCACCTTCTCCCCTCCCTGTATCCATTACGACTCTTTTCTCTGTCCCTCACAGCAGCCTCATGAACTGCTCTCTCCACTCCCCTTTCCCTATGTTCTGACTCACCCTCTTCCTCCTAACTCTTCCTCTGTTCACTATCTCCCAAACTTTTTGTTCCGTCCTCGCCTCCCCTATCTCTCTCATCACCCTGTCTCTCTCCTCCTCCTTTTTCCTTTCACACAGCTGCTTGTACTCTGCCTTCCTTCTCCCGTACTCTTCTCTTGTTCCTCTCCCCTCCTCCTCTCTTAATATCTTCCTCGTTTCGCTTTTCATCCCCCTGCACTCATCGTTCCACCATCCCTCCTTCCTTCTCCCTTCCATTCTTCCTCCATTCTCCTCACTCCTCACCATTTCTCTTTTCACCTTCTCTGTTATCTCCTTCACTATCTCCTTCACTCCGACCTTCTCTATTCTTACTTCACTTATTCCCTTTTGATACTCCTTTTTCATCTTCTCCGACCATTTGCCTCGTTTCCCTCCCTTTCCTCCACTCTTCTTCAGTCTACTGCCCCTCCTTCCTTTCTTCATGGTCACTATCAACGGATGATGATGCGAGTCTATCCTATCACCCACTACTACCCTCTCTATCCCACTCCTCGTACTCCCATTCCCTAACACGTAGTCAATCACCGTGCTCGTCCCTCCCCCCTGTATATGTAAACTCTCCATCCTCATCTCCCTCAATACCTCCATTCAAAATCTCCCAACCAACCTCTCCCATCATACTCGTTAACAACCGCCCTTCCCTATTTACAACCCTATCCTTAGACCTTCTACCTCTTCCCTTTCCTCTCCCCTCTTCCCTTTCCTCTCCCCTCTTCTCCTTCTTTTCCCCTCTTCCCCTTCCTCTCCCCTCTTCCCCTTCCTCTTCACCCTCTCTTCCTCCTGTCTTACCTGTCCTCGCATTGAAATCACCTCCTATAATTACCTTTCCCTCCTGCCCCTGCAACTCCATCCATCCCATAATCTTTCTCAATTTCCTTTCCATATCTCCATTCACATATACCGCTACCACCGTCCAAACCTCTTCCCCTGCCTTCATCCTCCTCACCATGATTCCCTCCTCTTCTTCCTCTTTGTCACCTTCCCCCTCCTCCGCTAACTCCTTCATCGCCCCCACGACCATTCCCCGTATCCCTCTTCCCCTCTTATATTTCCTCTTCGCCCACTGCACCGTCAACAAATATCCCCCCGGCAATCTTCTCCTTACCTTCTCCCAGCTTTTTTCCTCCATCCATGTCTCGATTATAACAATTACTTCCCACTTTTCTATTACCCTTCAAAAATCCTTATCCTTATTCATTATTCCTGCTACATTCCAGAACCCTATCTTCCAATTCCCTCCTCCTGTCTCACTCCTTCCCCCCTTCCTTTAGTTTTTTCCCATCTTTCGTTCCCCACCTTTCTCTTCTCCCTGCTTTTCCTCCCTCTCTCCTTCCATTCTCTCATACCCCCCTCCCTACTAGTTTTCAACTCCTCTTTTTCTTCGTCCCATACCCATATCCTTCCATCTATGAATATCTTCCCATACCCCACTCTTACCCTCCACTCTTTTCTTGCCACCCTGCTCCTCACCACCCTAAGCATCCATTACATTTTCCTATCTTTCCACGTCCAATTATCCCTTAATAGCTCCCTCCTCCCTTGGGGCCAGCTATTTTTCCACATCACTTCCCTTTTCTCCTCCACATTTCTTAGCTTTACCTTTAGAACTGTCTCCTATCCTTCCCTCCTCCTCCTTCCTATCTCCTTCACTCCTGCCCCTATTCTATCCAGCGATCTCTCCGCCGTTTCTTTCACTGAACCTCTCCTTATCACTCTCCTAATTATTAAATTTCTTCTCCTATCCTCCCTTTCTTTCATCTTCATCCTCTTCTCCATTTCCACCACTTTCCACCTTATCCCTTCCTCCTCATCCTTCTTTGCCCCCATATCCACTGCTACCCCTGGCACCCTCTTTTCTGCTTCTACCCCAACCTTGCTACCCTCTCCCCCATCCCCCTTCCCGTGCTCCCCTCCAACTCTTCAATCCTTCTCTCCAGTTTCTTTCTTTCCCCCCTTTATTTCGCTTCCTTCTCCACCATCTCCCCTCTCACTCTTTCTAGCTCCTTTTCCACCCCACTAATCTCTTTCTTTATTATATTCTTCACCTCTAACATCCAATCTTTGTCCAGCTCCACTCTTACTTCCCTTCTTCCCATCTCCCTTATCCGCTCCTTTTGACCATCTTCCACCTCTCTTTTCTCTTGCGCGCCACCCTTCCTTCCTCACCTCTCCTCGGCGACCTAGTTATCTTCTGACTTTTCCTAAACGCTCTCTCTTCCTCTTCCTCCTCTATCTCCCTCTTTCTCATCCAGATTTCCTTCACTCCCGCCGTTCTCCCTCGGCACTTACTTCTCGTTCTGAGCATCCATCCGCGTTTGTCTTCCTCCCTCTCTTCTTCTCACCTCCTAACCCCTTCTCTTCACTCATCCGCTTGCTTGTTTCCTGCCTCACCGTATCTTTTCTCTAACCTGATTCCACTCTCTTCCACCGATGTCGCTGTCGTCGCCACAACCTCCTAACCTCGCTTTCACCTTCTTCCCTTTCTCACCTTTTTCTTCTTCTCTCTCACAAATTCCCCCTATCTCTCTCTGCCTCCTGCTCGCTTTGACTTTCCTTCTACCTGCTCTGACCTTCCCTATCTTCTCCACTCCTTTATTCACTCACTTCCACCCTATTTCTCCTCCGCTCACTTTCACGCGATTTCCCTCTACAAATCCCAACCGGAAGTCCTCGCTTAGAAGAACTAGAATAGCTTAATGAAAGGAATCGTCCAAGGTTTTGAGATATATTAATTAAATATATTACAAAATATTTAGTCATTATTTATGAAGTATCTTGTACAGTCATTAGTCGCTTCGATTATTTTTTATGCAAATGTATTTATGTGTTTGTCGTAATCATATTTCTTAGATTAGGATTTTCAGCTTCTAATATACTAATCTTTCGTTTCTCCCCCCGTACTTTCTGCGTTCTCATCTATGCATGTGCCCAGGTGTTACACAAGTATGGGTGAGAAACAGTTAGCGTGGGCTTAGTTTAAGTTCTTTCCCCTATTGGTGGCGGCTGTTATTGTGCTAGTGATTGCACGATGTACTTTACATCTAAGTGTGCGTATTAGGTAGTGTTTATTGTACATCGTTTCGCTATATTTTTTATTCATTTAATACATCATTAAATACTGAAAGCACTACTTCTGCATATCACGTGTGATGTGAAACACACACACATACGCGTTTCTATTCTTAAATTTATATTGAATATTTCTCATTTTTTGAATAATCGTTTGCATAGTAGAGTTACTGCATTTATGTGTGGAAACTCTGATATACTTGTATATTACTAGTATGCATATATATGTAAGCGAACGTTATCCGTTCGAATAATTGTTTCAAAAGGGACGGTTAATTTTTTTTTTTTCTTATGTGTAAATCAAATTGTGTTGCTATAAACAAAAGTCTTTTTATTTAAGGTAGTTCTAACACAAATCAAAAGTTATGCCAATTTAATGAATTTCTATGAGATACTAAAGAAATTATTGAAGAATTCTCCTGCAATATTTGAGACTGTCTCACCATACCGTTTTCAAGATATCGTTTATCAAAAATTGCGAATTTTGCATACAAGCAAATGGCTTATACGCTACGAAATGAGCATTTTTCAGATAAATTTAGTCACCAAAATGTATGAAGGTGTAATGAGAAATTCTTGAAATTTCGCAAAAAAGTATTTTAGTATATGAAGAATAACATATATTTTACTGTAAATTTTCCACCATACAGTAAAAAAGTATAGACTCTTATGCAGTGATCCCAGAGACTTTAGTTCGTCTGATCGACACAATATTAATAGTTTTTTAGATTATACTTTAATATAACCTAATTAAYAATCATTACAATTAAACTTTCAAAAAAAAAACATAACAAAATTAATAACAATAAATTCAATTATTTCAATAGTTCAACACATAATTATTAATAAAACAATTAATTTGGCTTTACTCAATCGTCCATGTCCGACATTTCTAAAATCACTTCTTCTTCGTTATTGTTTTTATCATCATTGCTTTTCGTTTTACTAACATATAAAGATTTTTTTATTAAATTGTATTCGCGTTGACTTGGTCCATAATTAACAAATTTTGAATTTACTCTTTGACTAGACAATAACAAGCACTTAAGCGTTTCTACAGATAACTTATTACGAATCTTTGATTTATTTAAATAAATTTTACTAAAAATAAATGTTAAAGTATAAATTCTTCTATTTCAAAATTTAAAGCCGTCGAAGAAGTTTTTGTTTTTCGAGAATTAGATCTTTTCCTTTCCATATCGTAAGCAATATTATTAACCCTTTGACTGCTACAGACGCATATATGCGTCTGGCGGAAGCTATCGGTATGGACTCAGGACGCATATATGCGCTTTCTGTAAGTGTTCGGCATGGACTAAGGACGCATTTATGCGTTTGTCAATTTTTCGAGCACCTACACAGAATTAATACCATTATGCGTCTGTGAGATACGTATAAATGCATTCCTTAGCAACGGCAATAAACAAATGCCAAAAATGCATTATATTATAATATATATATATATTATATTATATTTATTAAATTTAGTTTTCCAGTTTATTGTTTTCTATTTTGTTACACAAATTTTAGTTTATTTTAAGTTTCAACGTCAATAATAAGGAATACTAAAAAATAATACTAATAAATAATTAATTCTAAAAAATAACGCTCTTGAATTATTTAATCTCGTACGAAAGTACGATTTATGCTTTGAGTAGTTCATCAACAGAGTTCAGTCTACCGAAAAAGTATTCAGTCCACAGCGATCGTTAGTACTCGCCGCGCGCCGTCCGTACGGACTGCATAGGCCAGGAGTGTTCAGCAGTCAAAGGGTTAAAATATAAAATAATGCGTCCCACTGCTCGAGAAGCCTAGTAATTACAGCCGTTACTGAAAGCCATCGAGTCTCCACTGGACTCAAAATTTTATGACTTTTTAGCTCTAAGAACTGTTGATATTGTTTAAATTCATGCTGCCGCTTACAACTTGATGAAAAGTAATTCTAAATAGAATGAAATAATTTTTCACAATCAGACGTTATTAAGTCAAATGGTTTATTGGCACAAAGGTGAAGCGAATGACAAATACATATCATGATGTAAATGTTAGGACAACTATCTTCAAATCTTGTTCTTACTGAATTATGTTTACCCGTCATCGCATTACATCCGTCTGACCCGAAACCAATAATTTTATCAAAAGATACAGAGAAGCGTTGAAAAGATTCTCGGACACAATTGAAAAGATGCTCTGCTGTAGCAAATACTTCTCTAGAATCGTCATTGAAAATTCTACATAACTCCCAAAAATGACTATTATCTATAGGCTATTCGTCCTATAGATTCATCGTAATACCGTACGATAATACACAATGTTTGAGTCATTGAAATGTTAGACTTGCTTTATAATGTCACTATCAGGAAAACACTCCTTAAGTAACGGTGTTAAGTGATCCATAATCTTAAAAGGTACATTGTGCTATGCAAAAAAACTGCACAATTTAATTTCTGCGCGTGAGATTTTACCTTTCATTGATTCATTTCGAGCTTCACTTAAAGCTTTATCTATAAAACTAGCAATTTTCGTTTGTTTATTTRAACCTTTTAACATTATTAAATGAGATTTACTAGTCGCATGTTTGCGAATAACTGTTAACTCCGCAGTGATTGTTGCTTTGCAGAGTGAGCATTGAGCTTTTAATTTATCAGAATGAGGCAGGAGCCACGAACATAAATCCAGATTACTAAGCTACTCCTTACAGAACTTTTGTGGCCGCCGTGTGCTTTGTTTTTTTAATTGCGTAAGAGATGTGTTATCTGTCATTATAAATATAATCAATTAAAAATGCAAAAGAAATAAAATTTGAATAATTAAAGAAGAAATGTTACAAAATATGTTTCCAAATTAGTTTTTAAAATATGCTTAAAAATCAATAACAGATATAAAAATGTACTCTTCTCTTCTAGCAGCAAAACTCAAACGTTCGTTATTACCTAGGGAATACATTTTTAGGGTAAAATAAAACATGTATAAATAAATACAGAAAATGATCGGGTTATATTTTTTACTATGAACTTCTTCATTAGATAATGTTACAACAGTAATAATCTGCATAACATAATTAATTTATAGCGGTTAAAGACTGAATAAATAGACCAATAATTAAATTGTTCAAAAAATTATAAGACTAAATTCAATTTTGAGGATATGTTTATCCTTTAAAAAATACCTGGATTAATAATTATCAAATAATGACTTGGTCAATTTTTTAAATACTTTTTTTTGTGCGATCTTACGTGATGTTACTATATGTTTACATAGGTTTATATAGACTTACTGTAATTATAGTAGATTCTGTAGCGGCTATTTTATCTGTCCTATCTGTCCTATCTGTTCAATCAGTTCTAAATGTTGAAGAAGTCGCCCTGTTCTAAGTGTTAAGACTAAAATGACAGAATAAATAGACTACTAATTAAATAGTTGAAAAAAATTTAAAGACTGAATAGAATTTTGAGAATATGTTTATCCTTTAAAAATTACCTGGATTAATAATTTTAAAATATTTACCTGTAAAATTAGTAAAACTTCTTTTTTGTCGTGTGATCTTCTGTGACGTCCTAATGTTGCAAATATGTTAATAAATGGAGAAGCTGTAAAAGTAAAAACTGAAAAAAAGAAAAACTGGAAAAAAGTTAAAAGTAAAAGTAAAAACTGTGGAAAGAAATGCTTTGATGTTTTCTGTTGTATTGCTGGTATGCAAATTGTGCCTATGCTGTTCTGTAACAATTTTTCCAACCGTTTTTTCAGTTTTCTTCTGTCTTCTTGCTTCTTTTCTTCATTTTCTTCTGTCTTCTTGCTTCTTAGSTTGTTTTCTTTATATCGTCATATATCTTCATGTATCTTCATATACCGTCATATATCCTCATATATCCTCATATTTTTTTCGTGTCTTCTGTTTTGTACGTTGTTCATCTCTTCAACTTTTGTTTAATCGTTAACCGTAGAAGCGACTCGTGTGCAAATTTGATGAGTAAAAAGAGAAAAAAAGAAAAAAAAAAGAAAAAAAAAGAAAAACAAAGGACTTCAACTTTCAATTTTCTCATTGTGGGGTTTCCTATGGAGCTATCAAACCGCCGGATAGACTGACGTCATTAACGACGTTTAATACGTAAAAAAAAGAAATAAAACAAAAAAAAAAGGTCATCAAGTTTTCAAAATTCTAAATGAATCGTACGCCACGATTCTTGGATCGTACAGGACCTCAAATTATCGTACACGTACGATAATTATCGTACGAATGGGATCGCTGCCGGCGTCACGATGATTCTTCAACCGCCGTGATGAGTTATGGCGAGTCCGCATAGAGCGACAACTGTCGCGAGTTCTGATTGGGCATTAGAAATCCCAAACAAGTTGGTACATAATTATTATTAAAGAAGGCACTAAAATAACTGTTACACTATTTTTATTCCATTTTATTCTAATTATATTTTTTAATTAGTACTAAAACGTTTTATTTAAAAAATTTAACTCCTAGGATCCATAGTTCTTTTTAGTATGATAATTTTGAAAACATTTTCCAACATGCAGAGGAACGTTGCAGGAAGAACACATGTATGCAGTGGAACTTTTTTTCTTGGCGGCACTGCAAACTTTACAAGCCCTTCGCGGGTTTTGAATTCTCCCATTACCACTAATACATGTTATTCTATGTTTTCTCATGTTCGTAGTAAGTCTGCCTGATGRATCAAACCTCGGCGATCTTTTATTACATTGAGCAGCYGATCTTGATTGTTGCTCCTCTTCATTCCCATTAATCCATGCTAGTGCAAGGTTTAGTAAAAATTGTTTGAATCTAAYAGGATTTTCAAAATTTTTGATATATATCTGGAACGCGTTTAGTAATGCACAGTTTATGAGATATAAAACCGTTTTTTTGTCCATTTTTTTGTTTTGCGATGTATGGAATAACACGATAGGTATTGATCGGCGTGATCAACACCTTTCATAAATTTGTTATACTCTCGTATGCAAATTGGTTTAATGTACTTCTTTTTGGTTCTTTTACTTGCACATTCGACYATGTCTGCTGAATGTATCGTAGAAATCATCGTTATCAATTTTTTGCCCGAATTCCATTTTTGTACCCAAATTTTCCCTTTTCTAAGAAATTCCATTGACTTATTTTTCAATGTAGCAGATTTTAAACCATTTGGCAATYCTCTGTTTACTCTAATTGTGCCACAGATGTTTGTTTTATGCTTAAGTAACTCCTCTGCAACCTTTACACTATTGGAATATTTATCCATGTATACATCGTGCCATAAATTTAAATATGRCGATAGCACGGACAATATTGTCGCAATTAGCAATTTTCCTTGCGCGCAATATATTTCTAAATTGCATATATAACCAGATGTCGCCTCACACACCATACGGACTAAAATTCCATATTATTACTGAAGTGMCAATACTTCCATAACTGCCGAAATCGGTTCCTTGGCATAGTATTCCCAAAAATAGGTGTATGTAATCCAGGGTGAGTAGACCAATAATCGTCTTGTTCTGGTTTCTTTTACTATTCCCATTAAGATAACAAGCCCCAAAAGTTTTCTCATTTCTACAACATTTGTATCAACCCCATCTTTATTCTTTGTTGATGCATTATTGTTATCATTATTYTGCTGATTATGATATAAGTTTGTTTGTGTGGCAAACAAATTAAATAAATCGTCCTCAATGAACAATTCCACAGTTGATAATATATCGGGTGTGCATGGTACCTGTAACCCAAACCGTTCCAGGCAAGCATGAAAGTCAGGTTTAAAATCAACTTCTGACCAATCATTTGCCACTGAATTCTTTTCATCACTTTCAGATTCACTAATTATTAGTCTTCTTTTATTTTTGAGTCGTCTCACAATTATATCGCTCCCACTGTCCAAATCATTTTCACTATCACAGGAATTATCCTCTTCTGATAACAGATCAGTATATATTTCCTCATCTATAAGCATTTTGAAGGATATCTAACGTAAGTTTTCCTATATTCGAAGGCAGCGAAAGACAGTCTCAAACTAACAAGACAAGCGTCCGCGAAAAAAGATTTCGATAATAGACTCTGGTGAATGAACCATTTTGCTGAGAGTAGTTCAGCGAACGTGTCACGAGAGGCAGCACTCGTAGTAAGGACAAACAAAAAATTTCCATTTAAGGCAGTGTTATTTACGCTATATTATATTATTATTTAAAAATAATATATATACACAACAAAATTTTTTTAATAACCACTATGCCAACAAAACATTCTAGTTTTGCGAGGTGTACGTTGGATAATCGCTATCCAGAGGAAAATGTGTTTTGTATACCATTTGTAAAACCTCATATTGACGAGGTTAGATGCAATAAATGGATACATGCGTCAAGGAGAGTGGATTTAACAGTAGGAAAAATTAATAAATATTCATATGTGTGCTCAAAACATTTTATCGGTGGAAAAGGTACAACTGTAGAAAATCTTTTTATTAGAATTACCTGGATTAGATTTTTTTTTCATCATTTTCACTAGAATTTTTCGTTTATTTAGCTTTTTGATATTCAGCATTAATGATACTTGAGGGATTATTTCCAGTTTTACGACCTTGATTCCATTCTTTTATTTTTGAAGTACAAGTCAGTGGTTCGAATCCATATTGAAGCGTATATTCTTCAAGTTTAAAAAGTAACGTGACGATATGTGAACAATTTAAAGATTCTGATGCTGGGATATTGACATGCAGCATTTATGATGTATCCATCTTCAT